>CAUYRH010081036.1:0-37912 GCA_963574655.1 Perodicticus potto
AATTAAGGCCCATTTATTTATTCATTTATTTATTTGAGAGACAGCCTCAAGCTGTCGCCCTTGGCATCACAGCTCACAGCAACCTCCAACTCCTGGGCTCAAGCGATTCTCTTGCCTCCGCCTCCCAAGTAGCTGGGACTATAGACACCCCCACAACGCCCCACTATTTTTTGGTTGCAGCTGTCATTGTTGCTTGGCAGGCCTGGGCTGGATTCGAACCCGCCAGCTCGGGTGTATGTGTCTGGCGCCTTAGCCGCTTAAGCCACAGGCAACAAGCTTGGCTCCAGTCTTTATATCAGGACACAAGGTAAGGAGGAGAACAGCATTCTAGCATGGGAGGCTTGAAAAATGTTGGTTCCAGTGACAAAACTAAGACAGAAGGCAAGGAAACAGAAGGCAGGTTGGAAAGGAAGTTAGGGCTGAGAATCACTTAAGCCCAAGTGGAGACCATTTATTTCAGAGTTACAAGAGTGTTAGTATTATAATGAGCTTATAATATTGTAAGAGGCCTATGTACTATTTTAGAGGCCTAAAAACTATTGTTTTTTTCCTTTGAGGAACCTTGGAAATAGCTAAAACAGGTGTTATACCTACTTTAATCAATACCTTTTTGATTCAAAGAGACTGAATGTGGCTGGGCACGGTAGCTCATATCTGTCTGTAATCCTAGCAGTCTGGAAGGCCGAAGTGGGTGGATCACCTGAGCTCAGGAGTTCAAGACCAGCCTGAACCAGAGCGAGACCTCATCTCTAAAAAAAAAAAAAAGCTGGGGGTGTTGTGGTAGGCGCCTGTAGTCCCAGCTACTCAGGAGGCTGAGGCAAGAGGATTGCATGAGCCCAAGAGTTGGAGGTTGCTGTGAGTTATGCCATGGCAGTCTATACAGGGTGGCGGAGTGAGACTCTGTCTCAAAAAGAAGAAAATAGGCTCAGCGCTTGTGGCTCAACAGGCTAAGGTGCCAGCCATGTACACCTGAGCTGGCAGGTTCAAATCCAGTCCGGGCCGCCAAACAACAATGACGACTGCAATCAAAAAATGGCCGGGCGTTGTGGCGAGTGGCCTGTAGTCCCAGCTACTTGGGAGGCGGAGGCAAGAGACTCGCTTGAGCCCAGGAATTGGAGGTTGCTGTGAGCTGTGATACCATGGCACTCTATCCAGGGTGACAACTTGAGGCTCTGTCTCAAAAAAAAAAAAAAAAAAAAAAGAAGAAGAAAATAAATTAATTAAAGGAAAAGATGTATGCAGTACTAAGTGCAGAGCTTATCTAGCACAAACATATACCTCCTCCAACCCCCCACAAAAGTGGTGCTTTGTTAACAAATGTGTGAGCTAGTGGTTTCTCATCCTTCTATTATAAAAGCCTAACTAAGCCTCTCAAAGGCAAAAGCATGCAGTACCCACACTCAAGCATCAGTCAAGAAAGGGGCTTGATTATATGGATGCTAGTGGAGTGAAGCATTAAGGCAGAAAAGGAAGCCAAGCCTCCTCATAGGCAGAGCGCTGGATGTGGAGATAGGGAGTCAAGTCTGGGATTGGCAGTGACTTAATGTGTGGTTATTGGCAAAATGTTGCCCATGTATTCATGGAGGATTTGGATTAAGTGGTATCTGATGGAGCTTCCAACTTGTAAAGTCTGTATTTCTAGCCAGACCTCCCTTCTCCAGAAGGCACAGGGTAAATGTGGATAAACCTCCTTATATACTGTGCCTTATTTCCTTTCCTTGGAATTTATGCTCCTGATACCCCTGGATTACTAGTATACCAGCCATTTAAGCCTCAAAGGATTAGGGGAATCCCCAGTTTAGTTTGTAAGAAAAGCAGGACCTCTTCCTTCCATGCAGATCCCAGCCACCTAAGGTAATGGCAGGGCACAGCACCAATTCTTAACAGCATTACCACTATCACCACCAACTGAATTGTGAGTTTCTTTTCTCTTTTTGTATTTTAGGTGTATCTGGATTACAATATGGAAATTGATGATGCAGATTTAGTTTGGGATAATTCGTTGGAATGGAAGCCAAAGTTTACTTGCAAATTATTCCGAATGACTACACTCACACACAGGAATTCATTAAATAGTTTACTTATTAAACACATGAGTACACAGATTGTTTTTTCTTTTTCTTTTTTTAGCAACAGAGTCTCACTGTATCCAGTGGTGTGATCAACACTCACTGTACCAGGCAGCGCCTGTGCCTCAGTGAGTAGGGCACCGGCCCCATATACCGAGGGTGGCAGGTTCGAACCTGGCCCCAGCCAAACTGCAACAAAAAATAGCCGGGCATTGTGGCAGGTGCCTGTAGTCCCAGCAACTCAGGAGGCTAAGGCAAGAGAATCGCCTAAGCCTAAGAGCTGGAGGTTGCTGTGAGCTGTGACACCACGGCCTTCTACTGAGAGCGACAAAGTGAGACTCTGTCTATAAAAAAAAAAAAAGAAAAAACACTCACTGTATCCTCAAACTCCTGGGCTCAAGTGATCCTCCAAGCTCAGCCACCCAAGTAGTTGGGACTACAGGCTCCTGCCACCACACCCAGCTCATTCTTTTTTACTTTTTGTAAAGACAAAGTCTTGCTATGTTGCCCAGGCTGATCTTGAACTCCTGGCCTCAAGCAGTCCTCCCACTTTGGCCTCCCCAAGCGCTGCAAGTATAGGTGTGAGCCACTGGATTTCCTTTTCAAACAGCACTGTGATTTTCTTTTCAAACAGCACAGAATAAAGCATCAACGATAGGTCTGAGCTACCACTGCTCCCCAGCACTGATCCCCAGGTACAAAGTCCACGGTTACACAGGTGCTCCTCACAGGGTAAAGTACAGCCAGCCATTTTTATTTAGCTTTTCACCCTGTCCTTGTATGTGACACACAGCTAACCATAGAGCTCAGATATCATCTCTTCTGACACATTCTGCTTCATACAAACACATTATACACAACAGGATATAGTGCACGTAATTTGTTCATACCTTCAGAGAGAGCTGCCTTGCAGTCATCATGGTTTGGGAGACTACAGTAGTAACACTACATGTTTAAAAGCTCCCTGCACATGACCACTCTGTAATGAACACTGAAATGTTAATTTACTTCACACCATTCCATATTATTAAGTTTGAACTTGATACAGTTTTTATGAGTATTTTTAATGATAGGACAGTCTTTAAATGAGAACCTCAAGTTTTAAATGTCACTTCATGTGTCCCTTCCCTTTTTATCTTACCTATAACTGTAGCTTTTATAGCTACATTTCTTTTTCCTGGGCACGTTTAGTGGTTTAGGTATCATTAAATTGATGTTTCTTGGTTTATTTCATCTTAATATTCTGACAAGATGTTATATATTTTTTTTTGAGATAGTCTCAAGCTGTCACCCTGGGTAGTGCCCTAGCATCACAGCTCACAGCAACCTCAAACTCTTGGACTTAAGTGATTCTCTTGCCTCAGCCTCCCAAATAGCTAGGACTATAGACGCCCGCCACAATGCTCAGCTATTTTTTGGTTGTAGTTGTCATTGTTATTTGGCAGGCCCAGGCTGGATTCAAACCCGCCAGCTCCGGTGTATGCAGCTGGCGTCCTAGCCGCTTGAGGTACGGGCACCAAGCCTATAATGAGTAATATGCGGTAAGTTTGTGAAGATCCCACAAAGAAAATAATTACTAGATAGCATCACCAAATTCACATATTTGATCTCAAAATAAGTCCAGTACTCAATAAGGTATCTGAGTTAAGGCAATGAGTGTGGTATTAGAAGGAAACTTGTAGAAGAAAACAGACTTAGTTGAATTTCATTCTTTTGAGCTAATGAAAACTTGTTATATTGCCTGCTTCTAAACTGTAGACACACATCATTGAAGTAAATAAAATTTTTTAAGATCATGGGAGTGAGAATGGCCTCTTCTTTCACTATAAAGCAAATAAAAAAAGCCATGGGAGAATTGTGAGGATGGGAACCATTTTATTTTCACACATAATACAGTATTATTACAAAGAAACAATTACAAGTGACTCACATGCTATATTCCAATTACGCCCACATCTCAAAATATTTATTTCATTTGCTAGTTCATTCCTTAAAGATAGGATCAAAGGGATACACATTTATTAACACAGACCGCAACATGAATTAAGTCTCTTAGAGTTGCTCTAGATAGAAAACCTGCACAAAGAGCTCCTTCAAAATGCAGACTGAAGTGCAAATCCAGCTGAAAGGAAAGGCACTTTTGTGTAGCCTAGTGGTAACTGTTTCCCTTCTAATGTCCTCTGTGTGCCAAGAGGAGAGAATGATTGGTTGAGAGAAGATAAAGGTAAGTGAAATTTTTAAGTGAGATGTTTAATGAATGACAGGGGATGCTGCCATCTACATTGAGCCTCTTTTGTTAATATGTGTATGTGTATTTTCAGACACAGGGTCTCACTCTGTTGCATAGCCTGGTCTCAAACTGCTGGGCTCAAGTGATCCTCCTGCCTCGGCCCTCTGAGCAGCTGGGATCACAGGTACACACCACCATACCCAGCTTGACTTAATTTATCATGTCATGAGATCATAGGTAAAGCAACTCTGGTTTAATCTTAGAAAAGTTGATTTCCTTTTTGACATAGTTTGTGATGGGAACTGATGGGAAAGGTGGTATGGAGGTGCTGAAAAAGTCCCTATAGTAATCTTCATTACTGAAGTGGGAAGGAAGTCTTGCCCATAAGTTATAGATGACATAAATTATACATAATAAAGAATAGATTACTGGGCAGCACCTGTGGCTCAAAAGAGTAGAGCACTGGCCCCATATGCCGGAGGTAGCAGATTCAAACCCAGCCCTGGCCAAAAATCGCAAAAAAAAAAGAACAGATTATGAAACAAGGGTATTTTACTTACACAGCACAACTTTTCAGAGCACTGAGAAGAATGTACATAATTCCCTCCTTTCTTCACTCAGTAACTGGTTATCTTGCTTCCTATTCGTATATATTTAACCTAAGTACCAATGTTTCCTTCAGGTTATACAGCTAACCCAGAGGTAGCATAAGACTTCATAAGCATTTTAGTTTCTAGTACTGACAAAGAGTTTAGCAATAACTGCAACCCCTTTTATATATGTAGCAGACGGCAACAATCTCCACAGCCATTTATATATTAGTACAAAAGCAAAAAGAACTTTATTTGGTATAACTTCTATTGCACTGTTAAAAAATACAAAGAGGGCTCAGCGCCTGTGGCTCAATGGGCTAAGGCGCCAGCCACGTACACCTGAGCTGGCGGGTTCGAATCCATCCCGGGGCCGCCAAGCAACAATGACAGCTGCAACCAAAAAAAAAGGCCGGGCGTTGTGGCGGGCGCCTGTGGTCCCAGCTACCTGGGTAGCGGAGGCAGGAGCCCAGGAATTGGAGGTTGCTGTGAGATGTGATGCCACAGCACCCTATCCAGGGTGACAGCTTGAGGCTTTGTCTCAAAAAAAGAAAAAAAAAATACAAAGGGGAAATATTGATGTTTAGTGTAGGAAATCTTGGTAAATCTCAGTCTATGCCCTGTGAGGCATGTGCACCACTAATGCTCACAATTTTATTAAATGCTTTTCACTTAGTAAAAGGCACAGAAAACATATGGCACACTCAAAATATTCACTCAAGAAAGAACTTTTGAAAAGGAACTATTACAGATGTTCTTTCAACTTAAATCCAACCAGTAATGGAGAAGTGCCCAGAAGTAGTTAGTCTAAAGCAGCGGTTCTCAACCTGTGAGATGCGACCCACGGGAACTGTATTAAAGGGCTACAGCATTAGGAAGGTGAAGAACCACTGGTCTAACGAGTAAGAAGAGGAAATGTTAGCTGAGAGTTGGAAAGACCCACAGCTCAAGAAGGGAGCTGCAGCATATAAAAAGAGGAAACTGGCAGAATCACAATCCAGAATAGAGGGAGGGAGGGTGAGGTAATAAACATTCCCACCTCTCTACTCCCATGCTTTTATTACTTTCTGGTACCTCTCATTGTTCAAATCTAAGAAGAAACCCCAGTGAAGCAGTCTCTTGAAGACAGGCTTGGGCCATGCAAGGCAGACAAAGGTGAAAAACCACTCTGGAGAAGCTGAAAACAATAATCAGTGTGTATACAGAGCAATAACGGATGAACTTCCTGTTGTGTACAGAGCCACTATGGGTGCACTTACTGTTATGTACAGAGGACAAGCACAATTCCTGTTGTGTGGCTGCTGCAAATGCAATCAGATGATGCAGTCTGTTCAATTACTTTTAAAGATTTATATTTAAGTGCTGTTCCAGTCATACGCTACTTCTAAATATATCATAAGCCCCAAATATGCTACCATTATTTTGACTTTAAAAAGTCAATTACCTTTTTAAAAGATTTAAAAATGAGAAAAATATCTTCTATATCTATCCACATATTCATCACTTACAGAACTTCATTCCATTATATGGAATGAAGATCCAAATGTCCACTATGTATTATTTTCCTGCTGCCCCCAAACTTCCTTCAATGTTTCCTGCAGGTAGGTCCACAAGTGGTAAATTTTCTGACTTTGCTGATTTGAAATAGTCTTTATGTTCACTTATGAATTTTTTTTTTTTTGCAGTTTTGACTGTGGCTGGGTTTGAACCCACCACCCCCAGTATATGGGGCCAGCACCCTACTCCTTGAGCCACAGGCACCACCCCATTTATGAAATTTTTTTTTTTTTTTTTGTAAAGACAGAGTCTCACTTTTGGGAGAGTACCATGGCATCACACAGCTCACAGCAACCTTCAACTCCTGGGCTTAGGCAATTCTCCCACCTCAACCTCCTGAGTAGCTGGGACTACAGGTGCCCGCCACAACGCCCAGCTATTTTTTTGTTGCAGTTTGGCTAGGGCTGGGTTTGAACCCGACAACCTCGGTATATGGGGCTGGCCCCCTACCCACTGGGCCACTTTGTCACCCTTGGTAGAGTGCCTTAGCATCATAGTTCACAGCAACCTTAAACTCTTGGGCTCAAGAGATCCTCTTGCCTCAGTCTCTCAAGTAGTTGGGACTACAGGTGCCCGCCACAGTGCCCAGCTATTTTTGGAGAAGGGTCTGGCTCTAGCTCAGGCTGGTTATGAACTCCTGCGCTCAGAAAATCCACCAGAGTGATAGGATTACAGGCATGAACGACCGCGCCCAACCTTGAAAAATATTTTTGATGGAAATAGAGTTCTAGTTTATAAGGTTCATTTTTTTCCCCCTAGTAATATAAAGATAAAATTCCTTTGTCTTCTACCTTGTGTATTTCTTTCTTTTTTTTTTTTTTTAACGTAGTTTTTTTTTTTTTAATTTACTTTTTGTGCAGTTTTTGGCCAGGGCTGGGTTTGAACCTGCCACCCCTGGCATATGGGGCCGGTGCCCTACTCCTTTGAGCCACAGGCGCTGCCTACCTCGTGTATTTCTGACCAGAAGTATGCTGCATATTTCTTTTCTCTAGGTATTTTTAAATTATTGGGTTTTTTTGTTTTTGTTTTTTTTTTTTTGAGACAGAATCTCACTCTGTTACCCTGGGTAGAATGCTGTGGCATCATAGCTGACAGCAACCTCCAATTCTTGGGCTCAAGCAATCCTCTTGCCTCAGCCTCCCGAGTAGCTGGGACTACAGGCACCCCACCACAATGTCTGGCTACATTTTCTCTTTTTAGTAGAGACAGGGTCTCACTCTTACTCAGGCTGGTCTTAAACTCAAGAGCTCAAGCAATCTACCTGCCTGGGCCTCCCAGAGTGTTAGATTACAGACATAAGACACTGCATCCACCAGAATTACTCTCTTTATGGTTGTTTTTGATCAGCCTGACTATGATGTACATTACTGTTATTTTGTTTATTCTGCTTTGTGTTCTTTGAGCTTCTAGAATATCCGTGTTTTCATCATATTTGGAAAACTTTCAGCCATTATTCAAATACTTAAGACTTTTCCTTTTCTCCTCTTTCTGAAACTAATATATATATATACATATATATTACACCACTGTAATTGTTTTCCTATTCTCTATTTTTAAAAAGTCTTTTTCCAACAAAATGTGGTATGTGTCTACTATGCAGTATTATCCAGCCATAAAAAGATGAATTAATGCCTTTTGCAAAAATTTGGATGGAACTAGAGAGCATTCTCCTAAGTGAAGTATCTAAAGAATGGAAAAACAACACCACATGTACTCACTATTAAGGACTAAACAATTTGTACACATGTGCATAGAAGGAAGTAAAATTCAGTGAATGTCAAACAGGGTGGAGTGGGAAGGAGAGGATGGAGGCAAACCTATCTCATGGGTAATAATGAACACTATCTGTGTGATGGGCATACTTATAACACTTACTCAAGCAGTACAAAAGTGATCCATGTAACCAAAACATTTGTACCCAGATATTATTTTGAAATTTTACAAAAGGTTTTTTTTCTCTTTGTACATTATTTGGATAGTTTTTCTTTCTTTTCAAGTTCATTTTTTTTCTTCCTGTGTAATCTGACTCCCCAGAATTTTTTTTTTTTTTTTTAAGTTTTTGGCCAGGGCTGGGTTTGAACCCACCACCACTGGCATATAGGGCTAGCAGCCTACTCCGTTGAGCCTCAGGCACCACTTACCCAACATTTTTTTACAAATTAAGATATTGTTATTTTTATCCTTAGAAGTTCCATTTGGCCTGTAAGAATATATCTTATACCTCAGTTGTTTTTTTGTATGTTTTTTTTTTGCGGTTTTTGGCCAGGGCTGGGTTTGAACCTGCCACCTCTGGCATATGGGTCTGGCGCCCTACTCCCTTGAGCCACCAGCACCATCCTACACCTCAGTTTTTATCAGATTTGTGTTTTCCTCTACCTTATCTATATTAACATTATTGTCTAGTAATTCCATCACCTGTCTTTTCTGGGTGTTTCTATTGACTTTTTTCTTGTGATTATGAGTCCAATTTCTTGCTTCTTTGTACATCACATACATTTTTTGGAATGCCAGTCCTTCTGGGTCCACAACAGCTACTAACCTAGAGCTAATTAGCCTCATTACCATATCAATATCCTTCTGAAAATTCTACCTAATGCCCCACATGTTATACTTTCCTACTGTAGCTGGTGGGAACATGAGCAATTCTCAGTCCTGCTTGTGTCCCAGGGATTGTTCAGCCTACTGCTTTCCAGTACTTCTTTTCCTGGCCTTAGGAAGTTTCCTTTCACACGTGTAAATCAGTACTAGGTTGGAATGTTCAGGGGACTTCTTGATGATTTGTGGAGCAGTCACTCTGGGAAACTCCCTCTTCTCCAGTATTTCCCTTTGTAAATTACAGGTACTATGGCTTTCCCAAATGCCAGTCCTACTTCTTCAATTCAGCAAGGCTTTTGTTCCCTTCTCTGAACTACAACTTGGTAACTGTCACTTTATAGTAGGCTGGGTAGTCATGGGGTTCACCTCACTTTGTCTGTGTCATCCAGGGATCACAAATATGCTTCTTGTGTGTCTAAAAACGATTATAGTTCATATATTTTTTTAGCTTCTAGCTGTTTAAGGCAGGAGTGTTAATCTGATTCTTGTTATTCACCATAGCAGAAAGCAGAAGTCTTCAAATTTAGGTAAATACACCTGCCAATTAAAATTCACTACTGTTTATAATAATTTATATACAGTGAATACAACTTCCTCACAGAATTATTTCAATAAGGTCATACTTATCAAATTCTTAAAATTATTAAGACTACTCTTTTGTCTGAAATCTCTAATACTTCATATTCAGTATTTTCTTTCTGTAAATATTCTCTAGTGTACAGTCATCTTCTCTTGATGAAATCTTTCAATCATTTGTTACAGCATTACTTTTTTCCTTTTTAGGTCTTTGTGACTTTTGACTGAAAGTTTCTATACTATCACAACACTATCAGTATTCACCTTGGTAACTAACCCACAGTGTAATATATTATCTTCTGGGAGAAGGCTTTTCTAGATCATCTACCTTTTAAAAACTCTTCTCCTTTCTGAATTTTTTTTTAATGATTCAACTTCACAATTACAGCTTTTCTAATGGTCACTGCCTCAATAGGATTTCTCTCCTATATGTCTCCTAAGAAGTATTAGAAAATAACATCTGAGACAAGGTTTTTAACATTCACTGCTCTCAAATGGTTTATTTCTTTCCTTTCTTTCTTTTTTTTTTTTTTTTTTTTTGAGACAGAGCCTCAAGCTGTTGCCCTTGGTAGAGTGCCATGGTGTCACAGCTCACAGCAACCTCCAACTCCAGGGCTTAAGCAATTCCCTTGCCTCAGCCTCCCAAGTATCTGGGACTAAGGTGCCCACCACAACGCCCAGCTATTTTTTGGTTGTAGTTGTCATTGTTGTTTAGCAGGCGTGGGCTGGATTTGAACCTGCCAGCTTTGGTGTATGTGGCTGGCACTGTAGCCGGTTGAGCTACACGCACCAAGCCATGGTTTCTATATTATATGATTTCTCTGATGTATCATAAGCTGTGACTTCCTATTGAAGGTGGTCCCACATTCACTGCACCCATAGTAATTCTCTCCTGTGTGAATTCTCTGATGCCTCATAAGGTGTGACTTTCTAGTAAAAGACTTTCCACATTCACATTTATAGGGCCTCTCTCCTGTATGAATTCTCTGATGTATAATGAGCTGCGCCTTCTCAAAGAAAGCTTTTGCACAATCACTGCATCTGTAAGTTTTCTCACCTGTATGGTTTCTCTGATGCTTAATGAGCTGTACTTTCTGAACAAATGCTTTCCCACATTCACTGCACTCATAGGGTTTCTCCCCTGTATGGATTCTCTGATGCCTAAGGAGCTGTGGCTTCCAGGCAAAGGCTTTCCTACATTCACTACACTCAAAGGGCTTTTCTCCAGTATGGGTTCTCTGATGATGAATGAGACTTGACTTCTCACTGAAGGTCTTTCTGCATTCACTGCACTCATAGGGTTTCTCCCCTGTATGTGTTCTCTGATGTGATACCAAGCTTGACTTCTGGGTAAAAGCTTTCCCACATTCATTGCATTCATAAGGTTTCTCCCCAGTGTGAGTTCTCTGATGTGTTAGGAGTTGAGACTTCCCAAAGAAGGTTTTTCCACATTCAACACAACCATAGGGTTTCTCTCCTAAATGAATTTTCTGATGTCTCATTAACTCTGACTTCTTAAAGAAGGCTGCCTCACAATCACTGCATTGATAATTTTTCTCTCCTGTATGAGTTATCTGATGCTTAATAAGCTGTGGTTTTCTGATGAAGGCTTCACCACATTCATTGCACTCATAAGGTTTCTCACCTGTATGAATCCTCTGATGCCTAATGAGAAGTGAGTTCCTACTGAAGGCTTTTTTACATTCACTACATGCATAAGGTTTCTTCCCTGTATGGGTCCTCTGATGAGTAATAAGCTGTGACTTCCAAAAAAAGGCCTTTCCACAATCACTACATTGATAGGGTTTCTCTCCTGTATGTGTTCTTTGATGTGTAATGAGCTTTAATTTCTGGGAGAAAGCTTTCCCACACTCACTGCAACAATAAGGTTTCTCTATTGTATGAGTTATCTGATGTCTTTTAAGCTGTGACTTTCTGCTGAAAGCTTTTCCACATGCACTGCATGCATAGGGCTTCTCTCCAGTATGAGTTCTCTGATGTAAAATGAGCAATGACCTCCTACTGAAAGCTTTTTGACATTCACCACACCCATATGGTTTTTCTCCTGAATGAGTCCGTTGATGAATTGTGAGCAATGACTTCTGTGAGAAGGCTTTTCCACATTCGTTACATTGATAGGGCTTCTCTCCTGTATGAGTTCTTTGGTGTATAACAAGCTGTGACTTCTTGTTAAAAACTTTGCCACACTCCATGCACAAATAGACTCCTGTATGTGTTACATGATTCATTATAAGCCATGATTCTTTACCACTGGCTTTTCTACATTTCTTGCAATTAGAGTATTTTACTCCACCATGGGTTCTGTCAGGTTTAATATAACATGATATTTTCTTATTAAGCTGGTCAAGTTTCCTTCTTTCACAGTTATTTTTTGAAATAAAAACATCAAAAGGATGTTTCAAACGTTTTTCACCTGTGCCACATTTATGAGATCTTATTCCTAAATTAACCAACTTCATGCTTGAATTAAATATTGTCCCAGAAACATCATATTCACAGCCACTCTCCATACTTTTAAGCTTGTCTCGATTATCTTGGTGCAGCATTTTGTATGTATTATCTAGCCAGACTTCTAAAAAAGGAAAAAATAAATCATACTGTGTAATTCCCCCAGTGATTATGGTTACTGTATAGAGCTTCTGAAATGAAGCCAGGATCCCTGTCCCCCCAACCCAAAACAATTCCCTCAAATAATGTCTACTTATTGGGCATGAAAATTTTAACAGAAATGAAAATGTATTTAAAAATTATAATTGTTTAAAATATAAAAACATAATAAGAAAAAGGCAATATATTCAAGAACAACTAATCATAAGATTAAAACATATGAGCTCAGCACCTGTAGCACAGTGGTTACTGTACCAGCCACATCCACCAGGAGTGGTCGTTTCGAACCCAGCCCAGGTCAGCTAAACAACTGCAACAAAAAAATAGCTGGGCATTGTCCAAGACACCTGTAGTCCCAGCTACTTGGAAGGCTGAGGGAGGAGAATCGCTTAAGCCCAAGAGTTTGAAGTTGCTGTGAGATGTGACACACAGCACTCTACCAAGGGCGACATAGTGAGATTCTGCTCAGACTCATAGTGAGTCTCAAAGAAAATATGGAGCAATATCTAATTAAATGCTGGGATGATTGATTTACTTATTCAACAATAATGTTCTCTGTATCCATAACTTTATTAATAAAAATCAGTCAAGAAGACAAGTACCCTACCACCAGAGAGCTTCACAATACAGTTAAGAATGCAAATAAAAAGAACACAAACGAGCAACATTAACATACATTGTTGAATTATATAAAATAAGAAATAATGGCTATAATAAAGGATAAACATAGGGTATCAATTTTATACCTGAAAGATGAGAAATATTAATTTTCTTAACTGTTGTTACCTTTTAAAACATTCTCATTCAAAGTTATTACGTGAATCACTGATGTCCATACTCACCATTACTAAAGCTACTTTTTTGGAATTATCTATGAGTTCTCTGGAGGTCAAGATCACCTATATTGAATCTATATATAATGCTATCAATGGAAATCAAACCACAATAATTTTTTGAATAATATTAGGACAGATTTTTTTCACACTATAAGTACAAGTTTTTATGATTTTTCCTTTTGGAGACAGAATCTCACTATTTTGCCCTTAGTAGAGTGCTGTGGCATCACAGCAACCTCAAACTCTTGGGCTTAAGTGATTCTCTTGCTCAGCCTCCCAAGTAGGTGGGACTACAGGCACCCACCACAATGCCCAGCTATACACACACACACACACACACACACACACACACACACACACACACATATATATATATATATATTTTGGTTGCAGTTGTCATTGTTTAGCAGGCCCAGACCAGGCTTGAACCCACCAGACATGGTATATGTGGTCTGAGTCCTACTCACTAAGCTAAGGGCGCCTAGCCCAATTCTTTATGATTTCCATGACATGACCTTTTATTGAATATTTTAAAGTGATATTTTAAAGATTTGTTTACTTTTTTTTTTTTTTTTGAGACAGTCTCACTTTGTCATCCTTGGTAGAGTGCCGTGGTGTCATAGCTCACAGCAACCTCAAACTCCTGAGCTTAAGCAATTCTCTTGCCTCAGCATCCCAAGAAGCTGGGACTCCAGGCACCTGCTACAATGCCCAAGTATTTTTAGAGACAAAGCATCGTTCTGGCTTTGGCTGCCCTGAAACCTGTGAGCTCAGGCAATTCACCTGCTTCAGCCTCCCAACTGCTGGGTTTACAGGCATGAGCCACCGCTCCCAGCCTACTTTAATTTTTAATGATATTCTTTTCTAGCAATTGTGTGGTAATATTCCCAGGAAGGATTCTGCCAGATGAAAGATTTGGCAAGTCTCAAATAGAAAACAATTATTTTCTGAGGAATAATTACTTTAGGGAAAAAAGCCCCATCTAACTCTCAGACATCAAAATTTCAGATGAAGTACAAAGTAGAGCTGCTGGTACAGAGGAGAATGAAAGGAAGACTCAATGTCTTGGGCATAATTAAATGAAGATGATAATAATATTCATTAAGATGAAAAACACTATGGAAAGAAGTTTGGAGATCAAAAGCAAGAGTCATACGTAGACCAAGTGGATCTCACTAAAAGAGTTTACAGAAAAATTGTTTTATGAAGTATGAGAACAAAGAAAAACAATTCTAAATTAAAATCCAGCCAGGGGGTGGCCCCTGTGGCTCAGCAAGTAGGGCGCCGGCCCCATATACCAAGAGTAGCGGGTTCAAACCCGGCCCCGGCCGAACTGCATCAAAAATTAGCCGGGTGCTGTGGCGGGCACCTGTAGTTCCAGCTACCTGGGAGGCTGAGGCAAGAGAATCACCTAAGCCCAAGAGCTGGAGGTTGCTGTGAGCTGTGACTCCACAGCACTCTACCAAGGGCGATAGAGTGAGACTCTGTCTCTACAAAAAAAAAAAAAAAAAAAAAAAAAAAAAATCCTAAAAAAAATAAATAAATAAAATCTAGCCAGGAAGATCAGCACCTCTGGCTCAAGTGGCTAAGGCGACAGCCACATACACCTGAGCTGGAGGGTTCGAATCCGGCCTGGGCCGCCAAACAACAATGACGGCTGCAACCAAAAACTAGCCAGGTGTTGTGGCAGGTGCCTGTACTCCCAGCTACTTGGGAGGCAGAGGCAGGAGAATCACTTGAGCCCAGGAGTTGGAGGTTGCTGTGAGCTTTGATGCCACGGCACTCTACCCAGGGCGACAGCTTGAGACTCTGTCTCAGAAAAAAAAAAAAATCTAGCAAAGAAATAAGATCTAAAAAGTATGTTTATCCACCTTAAATTAAATTAAATTATATCAAACATCTGTAGATTTAAAAGTTAGATATTCAACTGCATCAGAAAAACTTAAAGGCTCGGCACCTGTGGCTCAAGCGGCTAAGGCGCCAGACACATAAACCTGAGCAGGCGGGTTCGAATCCAGCCTGGGCCTGCCAAACAATGATGACTGCAACCAAAAAATAGCCGGGCATTGTGGCAGATTCCTGTAGTCCCAGCTACTTGGGAGGCAGAGGCAGGAGAATCATTTGAGCCCAGGAGTTGGAGGTTGCTGTGAGCTGTGATGCCATGGTACTCTGCCCAGGGTGACAGCTTGCGGCTTTGTCTCAAAAAAAAAAAAAAAAACTTAAAAATTTTTAAATCTTGTTATTTTAGAAAAAAGGTGGATCACCTTTTATTAGAATTATATAGGGGTACATGTATATTTCTCCACTCCCTGTTTTTGCCTCACTATGGTTCATACAACCTTCATTTCATCCTATTTCTCCAAACTGATCCTCTTTCTAGCAGTTTATCTTGCATTTCCAGTCACCAGTAATCTTCATAAAATGTAGGTTTGAGATAGAGTCTCTCCCTGTCACCCAGACTAGAGTGCTGTGGCATCAGTCTAGCTCATAACCACCTAAAACTCTTTTTTTTTTTCCTCTTCTTTTTAGAGACAGAGTCTCCTTTTGTCACCCTCGGTAGAGTGCCGTGGCGTCCGTCACAGCTCATAGTATCCTCTAGCTCTTGGGCTTAGGTGATTCTCTTGCCTCAGTCTCCTGAGTAGCTGGGACTACAGGCACCCACCACAATGCCTGGCTATTTTGTGTTGCAGTTTGGCAGGGGCTGGGTTCAAACTTGCCACCCTTGGTATATGGGGCCGGCACTCTACTCACTGAGCCACAGGCACCACCCCTCTTCATAAAATATAATCAGACCTTTTCATACCCCTGCTCTCTTTGATAATCTCAAACTGTTACCATGGTGTGCATGACCTGGTTTCTTCCAACCTCTCTCTCCAACTTAATCTTTTTTTTTTTAGAGACAGAGTTCCACTTTGTCGCCCTCAGTAGAGTGCCGTGGCATCACACAGCTCACAGCAACCTCTAACTCTGGGTCTTAGGCGATTCTCTTGCCTCAGCCTCCCAAGTAGCTGGGACTACAGGTGCCCACCACAAAGCCCAGCTATTTTTTTTGTTGCAGTTTGGCCGGGGCTGGGTTTGAATCCGCCACCCTCGTTATATGGGGCCTGCGCCCTACTCACTGAGCCACAGGCGCTGCCCCCAACTTTATCTTTTAATATTCTTACTCACCACTCCTTGGCCATACTGGATTCCTTCCCACTCCTGTGATCACAAAGACACTTTCTGCCTTCGGGTTTTTGCATTTGCCATTCCTTTTATTTGATATCCCTTCCTAATTTTTAGCATACCTGCCTCATTCAGATCTAAAGATCATTTTGGCACAGTAACAAATACCCTGCTTATTTCCTTTATAGTCTTTATCAAATAGATAATCCTCTTCTGTGTCTCCTACTAGAATGAAAACTTCATAATGGCAGAGGACAGGTTTGTATTTTTCACTGATATACCCCAACTGCACAGCACATAAGCCCCCAATACCTGGTAGAAGAAAAACTGTTCACTTATCATGGTACATTTTTTTTTTTTTTGGAGACAGAACTTCAAGCTGTCACCCTGGGTAGAGTGCTGTGACATCACAGCTCACAGCAACCGCCAACTCCTGGGCTCAAGAGAGTCTCCTGCCTCTGCCTCCCAAGTAGCTGGGACTAAGGCACCCGCCACAACACCTGGCTATTTTTTGGTTGCAGCCATCATTGTTGTTTGGCGGGCCTGAAACGGATTCAAACCCGCCAGCTCAGGTATATGTGTCTGGCGCCTTAGCCGCTTGAGCCACAGGTGCCGATCTTTTTTTTTTTTTTTTTGAGACAGAGTTTCACTTTCTTCTACCTTGTAGAGTGCTGTTGCATCACAGCTCACAGCAACCTCAAACTCTTGGGCTCAAACAATCCTCTTGCTTCAACCTCCCAAGTAGCTGGGACTATAAGGGCTCTCCACAATGCCCAGCTATTTTTTTTTTTTTTTAAAGACAGGGTCTCACTCTTGCTCAGGCTAGTCTGGAACTCATGAGCTCAAGTGATCCACCCACCTCAGCATCCCAGAGTGGCTGGGATTACAGGTGCGAGCCACCACAACTGGCCCCTATTATGGTACTTCTAAAGCATTTCCTTTCTGTATCATTAATCTTGATCATTAACTTTGCACTTTCACACAAATACTTCATGTTCAAATACTAACTCACAGAATATTTTACAGTTTTGTATTTCCCTCTAAACTAAAATTCCATGCAGTGGCATCATAGCTCACAGCAACCTCCAACTCTTGAGCTCAAGCAATCTTCTTGCCTCAGTTTTGCTACTGTTAGTAGAGACGGGGTCTCATTTTTGCTCAGGTAGGTCTCAAACAGGTGAGCAGGTGAGCTCAAACAATCCACCTGCCTTGGCCTCCCAGAGTGCTAGGATTAGAAGTGTGAGCACCAAGCCCGGCTGAAAAAATGATGAATTCTTTTTTTTTGAGACATAGCCTCAACCTGTCACCCTCCATAGAGTGCTGTGGCATCAGAGCTCACAGCAACCTCCAATTCCTGGGCTCAAGCGAGTCTCTTGCCTCTGCCTCCCAAGTAGCTGGGACTATAGGCACCCGTCACAATGCCCAGCCATTTTTTGGTTGCAGCCGTCATTGTTGTTTGGCGGGCCCAGGCTGGATTCAAACCCGCCAGCTCACCTGTACGTGGCTGGTGCCTCAGCCTGTTGAGCCACAGGCGCCGAGCCAAAAATGATGAATTCCTAAAGAGGAAACAAACCTAACTCCACAGGTTGTACTGAGAGCCAGGACAAAGAAGGAATGGAGACTAAAGAAGCTAAGAAGCAGCACCTTATGTAAGAAGGCAGGGTCTTGAGTGACTGGTCTCAGACTCATGAACTCAGACCATCCACCCACCTCGGCTCCCACATAAACAAATTTCAAAAGTACCTCATTAAAAACCTGAGATTTGGGCTCAGTGCCTGTGGCTCAAGCAGCTAAGGCGCCAGCCACACAACACCTGAGCTGGCGGTTCGAATCCAGTCTGGGCCCACCAAATAACAATGACGGCTGCAACCACAAAATAGTCAGGCATTGTGGCAGGCGCCTGTAGTCCCAGCTACTTGGGAGGTTGAGGCAGGAGAATCACTTGAGCCCAGGAGTTGGAGGTTGCTGTGAGTTGTGATGCCACAGCACTCTACCCAGGATGACAGCTTGAGGCTCAGTCTCAAATAAATAAATAAATAAATAAAACAGAAAGAAAAAAACCATGAGATTTGGCGGCACCTGTGGCTCAAGGAGTAGGGCGCTGGCCTTATATACTAGGAGTGACAGGTTCGAGCCTGGCCCTGGCCAAAACTGCCAAAAATCCCCAAACAAACAAAAAAACCCTGAGATTTAATATTCACTGTATGCTGTAAACCTGATTATTTCTCACCTGAAAAGTTTTGGCTCAGGATTTCTTCATCCATTATCCATGCCTCTTCTTGCTCCAGTTTGAAAATCCCAGCAGGTTTGATAATTTGATAACCTGTTGATTAGAAACACAGAAGCCTTGGGGCGGCACGTATGGCTCAGTGGGTAGGGTGCCGGCCCCATTTACCGAGGGTGGTGGGTTCAAACCCAGCCTGGCCAAACTGCAACAACAACAATGACGACAAAAATAGCCGGGCGTGGTGGCGGGCACCTGTAGTCCCAGCTACTCGGGAGGCTGAGCCAAAAGAATCACCTAAGCCCAGGAGTTGGAGGTTGCTGTGAACTGTGTGATGCCATGGCACTCTACCAAGGGCAATAAAGTGAGACTCTGTCTCTATAAAAAAAAAGAAAGAAACACAGAGGACTTAGACCCAATTTCTTAGGCTGAGAGACCTGTAAATATGAAGAATGTTTTATTACAAAGTATGTTAAATAAAGCAAGTCAATAAAAATCTTTCAATTTGGCATAGAAGTCAATGAATCGTTGACGTCTGAAACTTATATCCAAAATTAGTAAATACCACAGAGGCCCCACAGATACTAAATTACATAAGAATAATGTTCTTACCCAAGAAAATTAGATGGCTATAGTTCTCCAGCATCACATCTCTATATAGATTCTTTTGGGTAGAATTAAGAAGCTGCCATTCCTCCCATGTGAAATCCACAGCCACATCCTCAAATGATATCTGGAAAAGCATAATCTCAGTTAAATCTGAAGCAATTCTGATTAGGTCTCATAAAATACAGGCTTTTTCTCCTTGTGGTGGGAAGCTTCTATGATGGCCCCAGTAACCTTGGATGCTGGTATTCACCCTCCCCTCCTGAGTGTGAGCTGGACTTAACCACTCCCCTCCTGAGTGTGAGCTGGCACTTAACCACTTAACACTGAACAGAATAGGGAAAGTGATGGATGTTGCTTCCAAGATTGGGTTATACAGCACGTGTGACTTCCATTTTAGGAGCTCTTTCTTGCTCTCTCTGGGGGAATCTGGCCACAATACATGAGGCAGCTGGGAGGAGAAGCTCCGTGGCAAGTCACTGCGGCTATCAAGAGCCATGTGAATGAGCTTGGGGAAGGGGATCATCTCCCCATTGCACCTCAGATGACAGTAGCTCTTCTCAGTACCTTGATTAATGCATCATGTGAGACCCTAAACCAGAGCCCATTGAGTAAGGAACTGGAAAATTCCTCAACCACAGAAATTGTGAGATAAATATTTGTTGTTTTAAACACTGAGGTATCAGATAATCTGTTATACAACAACTGATAATACATTATGCTTGAACAAAGAAACAAAAATGTTATTAAAGTATTTATTATTGTGAATTCATCTAACCATCCACCCATCCTTTGAAGAAGAAATCAGAATACAGCTGCAAGACACCAAGACATGCTCCAAGACATGGAAACAATCTAGTTTTTTTTAATTTTTTTATTTTTATTTGTATTTTTTTGTGGAAACAATCTAAATGCCTATCGATTCAGGAATAGATTAACAAATCTGTGGTAAATGCATACCATGGAATACTATTCAGCCATAAAAAGATGATGACTTTATATCTTTTGTCCTAATATGAATGGAGTTGAAACACATTTTTCTCAGTAAAGTATCACAAGAATGGAAAACCAAATATCCAGTGTACTCAATACTAATAAGAAGCCAGTAGACTAATTCACACCCACATAGGAGTAAAACTCTTTTCAATTCAAGTTGTGGGGAGGGGGAACAAGAGAGGAAGGACAAGGAAGGGGGATTTTGGGTGCTCCCACTGAATGAGCACAATGTAGGAGTGTGTGGCACACCTGTTGGGTGCAGGACATAGCTACAAGAGGGCCTCTGCCTAACAAAATACTGTGATTTGGTTATCTATACCCTCACATTAACCTGAAATTAAAAAGATTTTTTAAAAAGTGATAAAATATGAAGAATGTACAGTGTTCCATGCAGTCAGAAAACTTCTTCTCTGGTACTTTTGAGCCTCAAAGCTTAATTTATGCTTATGTGTTCAAATGATTTCTTTAAAATAACCTAATATTTTATAGCCCTTCATCTCTTGATCCTGGAGTGAAGTAATCATCTTCTGTTTAGGGCAGTGCCTGTGGCTCAGTGGGTAGGGCACCGGCCCCATATACCAAGGGTGGCAGATTCAAACCCGGCCCCAGCCAAACTGCAACAACAACAACAAAAAAATAGCCAGGCATTGTGACGGGCGCCTGTAGTCCCAGTTACTCAGGAGGCTGAAGCAAGAGAATTACCTAAGCCCAGGAGCCAGAGGTGCTGTGAGCTATGACACCACAGCACTCTACCAAGGGCGATAAAGTAAGACTCTGTCAATGAAAAAAAAAAAAAAATCTTCTGTTTATTGCATAAGATTCTGAGTTAATTAAAATCACCATCAGACTATAAAAGAAAATGAAATCAGGTTAGATTTTCCTTAAATAAGTACAGTGCTTCTCAAAGTAGGTGCCCTGGTATTTGAGAACAGTCCTTGGCTGAACAAGATTTCCACCCATAGTGCAAGGCCTTCAGTGTGACTGGCCTCCAATTATAAATGACAATAATATCTCAGCCACTACTAAAACCTAAACTGCATGTACACATTTAAAATAGTTTCCTCCCCAGGCATGGTGGCTACGCCTGTAATCCTAAAGTATTCTGGGATGCCGAGGCAGGGGGTTGCCTGCACTCACAGGTTAGAGACCAGCCTGAGCAAGAGTGAGACCTTCCCCCCTCGCCTCTAAAAATAGCCGGGTGTTGTGGTGAGCACCTGTAGTCCCAGCTACTTGTGAGGCTGAATCACTTAAGATTCTCTTGCAAGAGAATCATTTAAGTCCAAGAGTCTGAGGTTGCTGTGAGCTATGATGCAACAGCACTCTACCAAAGGCAACAAAGTAAAACTCTGTCTTAAAAAAACAGCAAGAACAACTACGAAAATTCTCCTCCCTCTATGGGTAGTTCTGCTTCCAAGTAAGGATACCTAGCCACCTCTTTTAGATATCTGGTACCACACAGATATTGAGCAATTAAAGTTCCAGGAACTGTAACAGGTACTAGAAATGAAAATGAGTAGAAAAAATCATGTTATTAGACATTTGTCTGGCCAGAGGTAATAAGGTGTTACTGAGGCTATGAAACAGGAATTCACAGAACATGTAGACAAAACAAGGGTAAAAATATTGGCTATGAGGACATTAAGTTAGGTATATTAAAGATGATAAGGCTTAGAAAGAATCCTAAGAAAGCCCTAGCTACAGAGCGGGGTAGGGAAAAAACATGCCAGAGGCAGTAGTATGAACAAAGGCATGGAAACTAAGTGTGTTTCCTTGGCATTCAGGAATATAAGAGACCATGAGACAGAAGTGGTTTCTTTTAAAGTGAACTGAAACTGAGTGAGGTAAGCACAGGCCAGCTTTCATCTGAGCTCAGATAAACTTAAGCATTGAACGCCCCCCAACACTTAGAAAGGACATAGAAGGGACAGCCCCTGTGGCTCAGTTGAGTAGGGCACTGGCCCCATATACCGAGGATGGCAGGTTTAAATCCAGCCCCTGCCAAACTGCAACAAAAAATAGCCAGGTGTTGTGGTGGGCGCCTGTAGTCCTAGCTACTTGGGAGGCTGAGGCAAGAGAATCACCTAAGCCTAAGAGCTAGAGGTTGCTGTGAACTGTGATGCCACAGCACTCTACCGAGGGTGACAAAGTGAGACTCTGTCTCAAAAAAAAGAAAAGGAAAGGACATAGAAGACAGGAGAAAAGCTTACAGCAAGTCCAAGAAAAGAGGCACAATAGAATATCTTCCCTGATAAAACTGGAATGCCAAAGGAGTACTGTGTTTGCATCAATGAAAAACAAACATGAAGCTCTGTGCCTGTAGCTCAAGCGGCTAAAGCGCCAGACACATACACTTGAGCTGGCAGGTTGGAATCCACAGGCCTACCAAAGGACAATGACGGCTGCAACCAAAAAATAGCTGGGCGTTGTGGCGGGCGCCTTTAGTCCCAGCTACTTGGGAGGCAGAGAATCACCTGAGCCCAGGAATTGGAGACTGCTGTGAGCTGTGATGCCAGGGGACTCTACCCAGGGTGACAGCTTGAGGCTCTGTCTCAAAAAAAAAAAACAAGAAAGAAAGAAAACTAACTGTTTGCCTCAAACCCTGGTGTTACAAAAAGTGGTTAAAACTTGGCCTTTGAGAAATCATACATGAGCTAAATTGCTACGGATGTGTGGGTTAAATTCACAGTAAGGTTTTTGCAAACAAAGTCTTAAAGTGGTTTGGGTTGGAAGTGTATTCAGGTATCTGGAAGAATCCAATGTATTCTCAATGTATTCTCAAGCTGTTGCTCTGGGTAGAGTGCCTTGGCATCATAGCTCACAGCAACCTCCAATTCCTGGGCTCAAGCAATCCTCTTGCCTCAGTTTTTCTATTTTTAGTAGAGACAGGGTCTCGATTTTGCTCAGGTAGGTCTCAAACTTGTGAGCTCAAGCTACCCACATGCCTTGGCCTCCCAGAGTGATAGGATTACAGGCATTAGCCACCTCGCCTGGCCTCAAATGTATATTCTATCTATAGAAAGAGATCCAAATAATTCCCATAAACAATTTTCAAGAAAAATGAATGTGGAGTAAAAAAGATATCAGGCTGCAACAAAAAATAAAGCATCATGAGAGAAAATTTAAAACTAGTAGGGACATGTAAAGACTTGAAGTATATGAACTTTCAGCATAGAAAAGAAACTTCTGTAATATATACACAGAAACAGGTTCGGCGCCTGTGGCTCAACAGGCTAAGGTGACAGCCACGTACACCTGAGCTCACGGGTTCGAATCCAGCCTGAACAACAATGGTGGCTGCAACCAAAAAATGGCCGGGCGTTGTGGTGGGCGCCTGTAGTCCCAGCTACTTGGGAGGCAGAGGCAGGAGACTCACTTGAGGCCAGGAATTGGAGGTTGCTGTGAGCTGTGATGCCACAGCACTCTACCCAGGGTGACAGCTTGAGGCTCTGTCTCAAAAAAAAAAAAAAAAAATATATATATATATATATATACACATATATATACACAGAAACAAAAAAGGTTAACAAAAAAGTATGAAAAAGGATCAAAGGACTATATAAATGTACAAGGAGATCTGAAAAAGAACCAAATAGAACTTTTAGCAATAAAATGTATGATAAATGAAATGAAGAAGTCAATGGATGGGTTTATGAGTAGATTAGAAGGCATGGTGGCTAACGCCTGTAACGCTAGCACTATGGGAGGCCAAGGCAGGAGGATCCCTTGAACTCAGGAATTTGAGACCAGCCTGAACAAGAAAACTAACTGGGTGCCTTGTGGCAGGTCCTTGTAGTCCCAACTACTCAAGGAGAAGCTGAGGCAAAAGGATTGCTCGAGCCCAAGAGTTTGAGGTTACTGTGAGCTATAATGCCACAACAGTCTATCAAGGTAACAAAGTCAGACTGTCTGAAAAAATAAAAATAAAAAATAAAATAAAAGAGTAGATTAGTAAAAGATAATGAAGAGGGAATAAATTAACTGGAAAATCAGAAGAAATTCATATTGAAGCAAAGACATAGAAATAGAAAATAAAGGCTCGGCGCCTGTGGCTCAATGGGCTAAGGCGCCAGCCATGTACACCTGAGCTGGCGGGTTCGAATCCAGCCCGGGCCCGCCAAACAACAATGGTGGCTGCAACCAAAAAATGGCCGGGCATTGTGGCAGGCACCTGTGGTCCCAGTTACTTGGGAGGCAGAGGCAGGAGACTCGCTTGAGCCCAGGAATTAGAGGTTGCTGTGAGCTGTGATGCCACAGCACTCTATCCAGGGTGACAGCTTGAGGCTCTGTCTCAAAAAAAAAAAAAAAAAGAAAAGAAAAATAGAAAATAAAGCAATATGCTACATAGAAATGGAAAATATAAAACAATATGCTACATGATGCTTACAAGAGATGCACATCAAAGACAAAAGTAGTTTAGCCGGGCGTTGTGGCGGGCACCTGTAGTCTCTGCTACTTGGAAGGCTGAGGCAAGAGAATCCCTTAAGCCTAAGAGCTGGAGGTTGCTGTGAGCTGTGTCTCCACAGCACTCTATGGAAGGGGATAGAGTGAGACTCTGTCTCTACAAAAAAAAAAAAAAAAAAAGACAAAAGTAGTTTGAACATAAAAAAAACTCCTGGCTCTGTGCCTGTAGCTCAAGCGGCTAAGGCACCAGCCACATACACCTAAGCTGGTGGGTTCGAATCTAGCCCAGGCCCGTCAAACAATGATAGCTGCAACCAAAAAATAGCCGGCCATTGTGGCAGGCGCCTGTAGTCCCAGCTACTTGGGAGGTAGAGGCAGGAGAATCACTTGAGCCCAGGAGTTTGAGGTTGCTGTGAGCTGTGATGCCACAGCACTCTACTTAGGGTGACAGCTTGAGACTCTGTCTCAAAAAAAAAAAAAAAAAGACTCATGCGGTGCCTATGGTTCATCGAGCAGGGCACCGGCCTCATAAACTGAAGGTAGCGGGTTCAAACTCAGCCTCGGCCAAACTGCCAAACAGAAAAATAGCTGGGTGTTGTGGCGGGCGCCTGTAGTCCCAGCTACTCAGGAGGCTGAGGCAAGAGAATGGCCTAAGCCCAGGAGTTGGAGGTTGCCGCGAGCTGTGTGACGCCACCGCACTCTACCAAGGACGATAAAGTAAGACTGTCTCTACAAAAAAAACTCCTCCTACTTGATTTCTTATACAACCACAGTTATGAATACAGGGTGATATAAGTGAAAGGATAAATAAATAGATCAATGGAACAGAATAGAGAGCCCACAAATATATTCAATTTTTTACAAAAAAGCACAAGAAAGCAATACCACAGAGAAATGAGTTTTTTCAAAAAATATTGAAAGAACAATTGTATGCTTATAAGCAAATGAATAAACCTCAACACATTCACACCTTTTATCAAAACTAACTCAAAATAGGTAACAGATATAAATATAAAACATAAAAAAGTATAAAGCTTTTAGAAAAGAGGAGAAAACCTGTATGATCTTGGGTTTGGCAATGAGTTTTTTTTTGATACAACACCTAAACCCTGATCAATTTAAGAAAAAAAACTGATAAATTAGACTTTTTCAAAATGAGGAGCTTTTGCTCTGTTAAAGACAATATTAAGAGAAAGGAAAGACATGGCATAGACTAAGACAAAGTATTTGCAACTTATTTGCTAAAGCACTCATATCCAGGATGTAAAGAATTCTTAATAAGGCTCAGCGCCTGTGGCTCAAGCGGCTAAGGTGCCAGCCACATACAACTGAGCTGGCAGGTTCGAATCCTGCCCGGGCTCACCAAACAACAATGACGGCTGCAACCAAAAAATAGCCTGGCATTGTGGCAGGTGCCTGTAGTCCCAGCTACTTGGGAGGCAGAGGCAGGAGAATCACTTGAGCCCAGGAGTTGGAGGTTGCTGTGGGCTGTGATGCCACTGCACTCTACCGAGACAGCTTGAGGCTCTGTCTCAAAAAAAAAAAGAAAAAAATGTTTTCTCTATGTGTAATTATCAGGAAATGTTTGCTTCTCCAGAGTAATTAGTCTGCGTTTTCCTTTTGACAGAGGAAACCACGTAACTATTCCTGTTTCCCTCTCTGATATGGTTTCTAGGAATATCTAAGAGAAGCCTGCAGCTTAACTCTGTAACAATGAAAGATCTTATTATTTATCTATGTTCCAACTTTAAGACTTCTGTATGGTTCGATAATCTACTTTTTGCTTCTTCTGACACCTTCTTTCTGAGTTTATATTCTTATTTTTAAATGCATTGAGACCTTTCTGTTTGCTGCAGATTCCTGTAACCCTTATCACATCCCTGGAAAAAAACTGCTAGAGGATAAACAAATAACTCACCTGTGATTCGATCATTTTCTGCTGCTCTTGGGAAATCTTTTGTTTCGTTATTTCTCTCTGCCCTGACACTCTGGAGGGAGGCCTCTGGTCAGAGGTCTGTAAACTGAGATTGCATCCTCAGTCTTGTGGCCTCTTCTTTCTTATCTCACATGAACTGTCTTGTTCCTGAGAGTTATCACCTGTGTATGCAGTAGAAATTTTATTTTAGATGATGTAATTAATTGGGGAACCTAAATCTTGGTTTTCTCATGCTGGGAACTTAGATCACTTAAAGCCTCAAACTAGGCTGTCTGGCACACTTAAATCAGGGCTAGTGCTCAGCTGGCATGTCTCACTCAGCTGCTGCGCCAGGTCTGCACCACATTCTGCACTTAATAACCCTAGCTCTGGTCCAGGCACAGAGGCTCACGCCTGTAATCTTAACACTCTTGATCAGTGCAGCTCACAGGTTCCAGACCAGCCTGAGCCAGAGTGAGATCTCGTCTCTAAAAGTAGCTGGACATTATGGCGGGCATCTATAGTCCCAGCTACTTGGGAGGCTGAGGCAAGAGAAACACTTGAGCCTAAGAATTTGAGGTTGTTGTGAGCTGTAACTCCACAGCACTCTACCAAGAGCAACAAGTGAAACTCTGTCTCAAAAATAAATAAATAAAAGAAATAATCCTGGCTCCTACCCACAACTGACAGGTTGAAGCCACTGACCTCACTGGTTCAAGCAAACACCCCTAGGAGAACACTACCACACCAAACTGCTGAGCAGAGACCTCAAGAAATGCTGAAATACAATGATGTCTCACTCATTCTGCTGTAGTATTTTCTGGGGGCACCCAAATTATTTGCATATGTGCTACTGAATAAAGTGCAAACAAACAAAAAAAGACCTTTAGATCAAGATTGAATTAGTCCAGGCTTTGGCTCCTTACCTGTAAATCAGCCCTAGAACAAAAGAAAAGCATAGATCAAAGGAATCAACAGTAATAGTAGGAAAAAGAGAAAAGAGACACCAGGGCAGACCAGGCTATGGTAAGGTTGAGGGCTCAGCAGGGCTTGCTGCAATGTCTACAGTGGATGGCAGCTAGACAGACATCTAAGGAAATCTTTTATGTTATCTCTTCCTAAGTTGACACCAGGACAAATACTGCCTAATTCAAAGATTGGTTGTAAAAAAATAATAAATAAATAAATCAGTTGTAATAGGTTTCCAAGGGGTAACAGAGACCGACTAGAATGAAACCATCTACATTATAATAAAACAGTGTAGAGACACAAGGTATAAATAGTAATCAAAAAGTATAGATACAGGTAGAAGTTAACCAGCATTGTTCCCAATTTCCTTGCTGCTGTAACTGCTCACTGCACCATCCTCTCTGACAGGCAGAAGATTTGTGACTCCCCAACACTTCCATATATAACATTGCTGTTACAATTCCCAAGACTTATGATTCCAAAGATTTTACTGCTATTATAAATCTTAAGACTGGTCTTTGAGGTGTTTTTCTGTTCTTTTTTTTTTTTTTGTAGAAACAGTCTCTTTATTGCCTGCGGTAGAGTACTGTGGTGTCACAAAGCTCACAGCAACCTCCAACTCCTGGGCCTGGCAATTCTCTTGCCTCAGCCTCCCGAGTAGCGGGGACTACAGGAGCCCACCACAACGCCCGGCTATTTTCTTGTTGCAGTTTGGCCAGGGCCTGGTTTGAACCCACCACCCTTGGTATATGGGGCCGGTGCCTTCCCCACTGAGCCACAGGCACCGCCCCTAAGGTGTTTTTCTGACTGTACATCTGGAAGACCAGATGACTACCCATAGGAACAGGTGACTGGAATTGCCTAGGGATCCTTGGGGCTCAGTGTTTGGAGGTTTCCCTGACTTCACTTATAGTTAGTGAACAGACAATCGTGGCAATTATTTTGGGAGGTTTAGAGGGAACCAGTAATTTGGATATCCAGACAAATGTGTTTAAAAGCCCTGTGAGAGGCTCGGCGCCTGTGGCTCAAGCGGCTAAGGTGCCAGCCATATACACCTGAGCTGACGGGTTCGAATCCAGCCCAGCCCACCAAACAATGATGGCTGCAACCAAAAAATAGCTGGGCATTGTGGCGGCACCTGTAGTCCCAGCTACTTGGGAGGCGGAGGCAGGAGAATCGCTTTAGCCCAGGAGTTGGAGGTTGCTGTGAGCTGTGATGCCACGGCACTCTACCCAGGGTGACAGCATGAGGCTCTGTCTCAAAAAAGAAAAATAAAAAGGCCCTGTGAGACTTAGTGATTAGGGGAGATAGCAAATAACCTACCATGGGACCTGTAGGGATGACACGGTGGCTGGTCCACGGGATTGAGGTACTGAGGGATTGAGACTAGTGTGGTGTGCTCTCACCGCCACAGACTGCCAAAATTAGCCCCAGTCCCAAAACTCCAAGGCAACCTCAATCCTTCATCCCACAGGGCCTCCAGGCATTTATCCCCATGATATCCCATTCTCTAATCCACTCCATGATAACCCTCACTTGCTGACACCCCACAGGCTCTCCCACTCATCAGCTGGAAAGGCTTTGTTCTGCACTATACAACCACTGAGCCCCTCCAATGACTCCAGTTCCTACCCCCAATGTCTACTTACAACCCAAAGAGGCCAACCTCTAACCTATACCCAGGCTGTCTTGTCACAGACACATAGTGTCCCCATCTCTGATGCCTCAAATATGCCATCCTCCAACCACTCTCCAGCATAGGTAACCCCAGTCATTCACCTACCCTGAAACAGTAATAATTTTACTCAAGTAAAACACAATTCCAAATGGAGTAAGGAAAGACTTTATTCCAAAGGATAATTCGTAGGGAAGGGGAAAAAGAAGGGCCATTGCATTAGGGAGAACACAGAGGCCAAGAGAAGTGTGTCTTCCCAAGGCAAAAAAGGTTTTTCTTTTATACAGAGAAGTAAATCAGGTTAGAAAAGACCAGGTGTGTTGGAAGGTAAGACATATGGTAGAAACAAAAAAAAAAAGAAAAGAAAGAAAAGACCAGGTGTGGTGAAGTAGGTTGGAAGGGGTGAGATAACCTGAGTAAAGAGAAAATTTTACCCTTAAGCCAGCCTGTTCTCAAGAGAGCTTGTGTGTGTGGTGGGCCCAGCTGGCAGTTGGCCAAGTTCAGGAAACTGCAGGAAAGAAAGAAGCTTAACCAGAGTTTGGCTAACATTCATTTTGTTCCACCTGATCAGTGGGGGCAATTAGTTAGTTAATCACTGATGAGGCAAGGAAGGAAAATTTGGAGAATTTATATTTGACCTGTCATAGGTAAACATGGGGCATGTTTGGAACTTATCTAAGTCATATGGGCAACTGGCTCTTCACAGTGAGCAGTGTCCTAGGACACAAAAGGGTAGGAGATTACTGAGCCTTCTACTGTTTTCCAGGAGCACAAGGCTCAGGTAAAATGCAACAATGTCAATAAAGATCAACAGGCTTTCAGTTAGTTAATTAAATCCAAACACAATCCCGAGTCCTCTAAACCTCACAAAACCCTTAGCATTCACCGCACTGGCCTCCAAATTTGCTAACCCAAAGGCATTCAAATCACTGATAATGAGTCCTCAATTTGTATCTCCAGGGTGTCATCCCAGCCTGCCCCTCCTACCACCGTTTACAAGTTCACTATCCAAAAGTTCACTACTCCTAGTGAATCGCCCATTGAATTCCTTCCACTGACCTCACAACCACCGAAGTCTCAGATTACTGATTTACAGACATTCCACTATCCGACACTCAAGTGTCCCCAAATTAATCACCGTCAGTCAGTCCGGCAGTCTCCGTCTGCCCCACAAGCTGCTCGGTCACTGTCTCTATCTCCCCACAACATAACATTCACCGCCCCCGCGGGTCCTATAGACCCGGGTCCAGAGATCCCGGGCGCCCAAGGCCCCCACCTCCGGGCCGGGTCAGCGCATGCGCTGCGGGGCCGCATTGCGGGCCTTCTCGCACCAGGTCCCGCACCCGTTCGTGCGGACGCCGGGGCCACCGCGAGCCGGTCCACGCCGAAGTCAGCGCGAACCCTGGGGCAGACTCAGAGGCCGCCTCCTCCGCAGCACTGCTGTCCTGCCCGGCCTAACACACCCTTACCCCTCTGGCCTCGCAATGCTGGGCGGACGCACCCAATGGTGGAAAGATCCACACAGAACTACATCTCCCAGGATCCCGCTAGCCGGCGAGCTGCGTTTCCCGGAGGGCTGCGCGGGGCGCCGGGACTAGCGCTTGGGCTTCCGGTTTGGGGTGAGCCTGGAGATCCGCCTGGGCCTGGGCGTCCGGTAGCCGGTGCCGCCGGGCCTCAGCGGGACGCGTGAGTGTCACCCGGAAGAAGCTTCTGCTTTTCCACTTGGGCCATAGACGTAATGTAGGTAAATTGCAGTTCAGTCCAGCAGTACTGAACGAAAACATTGAAAACAGACGGGGAATTTAGGAGGTAATAAAACACAGTTGTGGAAAGAGAAGAAAAGTAATGACCATAAAATCAGAAATTAAGGAATTGAAGTAGGAAGAGAGATAAACTTACACAACTTTGAAAAAATTGCAATAAACACATATTGAAGTTCTTTACCCCAAAATGAGGAGAAAATGGATCGCCTGAGTTCAAGAGTTGGACCAGCCTAAGCAAGACTGGGAACCTGTGTCTACTAAAGAGAGAAAAATTAGTCGGGTGTTGGGCTGGGCTCCTGTGGTCCCAGCTACTTGGGAGTCTGAGGGAGAGATCGCTTGAGCCCAAGAGTTTGAGGTTGCTATGAGCTAGGCAGACGCTTTGGCACCCTACCCAGAATGACAGAAGTGAGGCTGTGTTTCCACATACACCAGGGTAACGGGTTGGAACCCTGCCCCAGCCATCTAAACAACGACAACTACAACAAAAAATAGCTGGGTATTGTGGCGGGCGCATGTAGTCCTAGCTAGTTGGGAGGCTGAGGCAAGACAATTGCTTAAGCCCAAAAGTTTGAGGTTGCTGTGAACTGTGACATGGCACTATAACAAGGGTGACATAGTGAGACTTTGTCTCAAAAAAATAAAAATACATAAGTAGAAGCTACAGAAATACTGCATAAATTACTAACATAATTCACTATCAGTAGATAAAAGGGGGAACATGAATTATCTCAATGGATAGTGAAAAATCACTTAATAAAACTAAAGCAAGAATATATTTTTAAAAAAACTATGCAGAGGCTCGGCACCTGTGGCTCAACAGGCTAAGGCGCCAACCACGTACACCTGAGCTGGCGGGTTCGAATCCAGCCCTGCCTGCCAAACAATAATGAGGGCTACAACCAAAAAATGGCTGGGCTTTGTGGTGGGCACCTGTACTACCAGCTACTTGGGAGGCGGAGGTAAGAGACTCGCTTGAGCCCAGGAATTGGAGGTTGCTGTGAGCTGTGATGCCACAGGACTCTATCCAGGGTGACAAAAAAAAAAAATGTATACAGAAGTATTGAGATATTAACATATGAAAGTAAATATGAGATTTTTTTGAGTGTTGAGATATTAACATATGAAAGTAAATATGAGACTTTTTTTGAGATATTCTGTCTCAAAAAAATGTATTCAAAAGTATTGAGATATTAACGTATGAAAGTAAATATGTCTCATAAATGAGTAACACTTGTAATCCTAGCACTCGGGGAGACCAAGGCAGGTAGATTGCTTGAGCTCAGGAGTTCAAGACCAGCCTGAGAGAGAGAGATCCATTTCTTAAAAAAGTAGCTGGATGTTATGGCAGGCACCTGTAGTACCAGCTACTTAGGAGGCTAAGGCAAGAGAATCACTTGAGCCCAAGAATTTGAGGTTGCTATGAACTGTGATGCCACAGCACTCTACCAAGGGTGACAAAGAGAAACTCTGTCTCAAAAAATAAATAAATCGATTGGGTGGCACCTGTGGTTCAGTGAGTAGGGCGCCGGCCCCATATACCGAGGGTGGCGGGTTCAAACCCGGCCCCGGCCAAACTGCAACAAAAAAATAGCCGGGCGTTGTCGGGGGCACCTATAGTCCCAGGTACTCCGGAGGCTGAGGCAAGAGAATTGCCTAAGCCCAGGAGTTGGAGGTTGCTGTGAGCTGTGTGATGCCCCAGCGATCTACGGAGGGCGATGAAGTGAGACTCTGTCCCTACAAAAAATAATAATAATAAATATATCGATAACACTATAAGAAGTATTGCTGGCTCAGTGCCTGTAGCTCAATCTGCTAGGGTGCCAGCCACCTACATAGGAACTGGCAGGTTGGAATCCAGCCCAGGCCTGCCACATAACCACAACTACAACCAAAAAAATAGCTGGGCATTGTGACAGGTTCCTGTAGTCCCACCTGCTTGGGAGGCTGAGGCAAGAAATTCACTTAATCCCATGAGTTGGTGGTTGCTGGGAGCTGTGACGCCACGGCACTCTACCCAGGGTGACACCTTGAGACTCTGTCTCAAAGGAAAAAAAAAAAGAAGTGGGAGGTGCCTGTGGCTCATTGAGTAGGGCGCCGGCCCCATGTACTGAAGGTAGAGGGTTCAAACCTGGCCTTTGGTCGAACTGCAGAACAGAAAAATACCCGGGAGTTGTGGAAGGTGCCTGTAGTCCCAGCTACTCGGGAGCCTGAGGCAGGGGAATCGCCTAAGCCCAGGAGTTGGAGGTTGCTGTGAGCTGTGTGATGCCAAGGCACTCTACTGAGGGTGATAAAGTGAGACTCTGTCTCTACAAAAAAAGAAAAGTACTGCCATTAGAAATTATAAAACTACTGGGCGGCGCCTGTGACTCAAAGGAGTAGGGTGCCAGCCCCTTATACCCGAGGTGGTTGGTTCAAACCCAGCCCCGGCCAAAGAAATTATAAAACTAGGGCTGCACCTGTGGCTCAGTGAGTAGGGCGCAGGTCCCATATACCGAGGGTGGCAGGTTCAAACCCGGCCCCGGCCCAACTGCAACAAAAAATTAGCTGGGCGTTGTGACGGGTGCCTGTAGTCCCAGCTACTCAGGAGGCTGAGGCAAGAGAATTGCCTAAGCCCAGGAACTGGAGATTGCTGTGAGCTGTGTGATGCCACAGCACTCTACCAAGGGCAATTAAAGTGAGACTCTGTCTCTACAAAAAAAAAAAAAAAAAAAAAAGAAAGAAAGAAAGAAATTATAAAACTAGGCTCAGTGCCTGTAGCTTAGTGATTAGGGCACCAACCACATACACTGAGGCTGGGGGGTTCCAACCTGGCTGGGCCTGCCAAAGAACAATGACAGCTACTACAACAACAACAAATAGCTGGGCCTGGTGGTGGGTGCCTATAGTCCCACCTACCTGGAAGGCTAAAGCAAGAGAATCACCTAAGCCCCAGAGTTTGAGGTTGCTGTGAGCTGTGATGCGCCTGTGGCTCAAAGGAGTATGGCGCCAGCTCCATATGCCAGAGTTGGCAGTTTCAAACCCAGCCCCAAACTGCAAAAAAAAAAAAAAAAACAATTATATATATATATACACCACTATTTTTCCTTAAATTCAGAATTTTTTTTTTTTTTAAGAGACAGTATCGTGCTCTGTCACACTGGCTAGAATGCAGTGCCATGATGATAGCTCAGTGTTAGGTAATTGCAAAAGTTACTTCATCTCCCTATCCCAATTACCCACTGAAAATTTCAAACTTATGGCCTGCCCCTAACAACTCTTCCCGCCAGAGCAGTAACTCCTTATTGGCTATTCTACCATTACATCACCATTCTAAGACTTCCCCTAACCGAACCTCTATGAGGGTGCGCTTTTGTTTTGTCTCTCTCTCTCTTTTCCCCTCTCTCCCTCTCTTGCTCTCTCGCTCTCTCACTCTCTCCCTCTCTCCCCCGGTCACCCTTCTCTCTCTCTCTTTCGTCTATCTCTCTCTCCTCCTGGGTGCTGCTCTGCAGCATCCCTTGCCAATAAAGACCTTTCATACAAGCCTTGGTGGTCTGTGAGATCTCTGCTGGTCGAGTGCTGCCCTTTCACTCAGTGTAACCTTAAACTGCTGGGCTCATCTGATCCTCCTACATCAGACTCTTGATTACAGGCGTTGGCCACTTCACTTAGCTAATTTCTTTATTTGTTTTGGAGAAACAGGGTCTTACTCTGCTTACTATATTGCTCAGGCCTCAAGCAATCTTCCTGTGTGGGCTCCCCAAAGTGCTGATGACATAGGCATGAACCAACTTGCCTGGTCCAGAATATTCTTAAAATATACAAGAAGAGGTCTGTCTATGATACCAACCCTGGAGTTGGACTGAGCTCCTAGACTCATGTGATCTTTCAGCCTTGGCCTCCTGAGTAGCTGGTACTACAGGTGCATTCCACTATGTTTAGCTAAAACATCTTTTTCTTTTTATTTTAAGAGACATAGTCTCACTTTGTCACTCTCGGTAGACTGCTGTGCGTCACAGCTCAGAGCAACCTTCAGCTCTTGGGCTTAGGTGATTCTCTTGCCTCAACCTCCTGAGTAGCTGGGATTATCGGCGCCTGCCACAATGCCTGGCTATTTTTTTTTGTTGCAATTTGGCTGGGGCCAGGTTAAAACTCGCCACCCTTGGTATATGGGGCCTGTGCCCTACTCACTGAGCCACAGGCACCACTCTAAAACGTCTTTTGAACGTATAGGAGGCTCTGGAGCAGTAGGAAAGATAGCAACCCACAAGAACAGAGGAATCCAACAGTGCTGTTGGATTGTAACTAGTGGCTGAAAATGTCCCAAAACTAGGGAAAGAGATGAACATTCATATATATGAAGCTAAAAAGTCTAATCAATTTCAGCTCAAATCATTTCCAAGACATACGTTAATCAAATTGTCGAAAGTCAGAGACAGACTGGGTGCAGTGGCTCACTCCTATGATCAATTGTAACACTCTGAGAGACAGAGGCCAATGGATTGCTCAAATTCAGGAGTTTAGGATAAGCCTGAGAAAGAGCAAGACCCCATCTCTACTAAAAATGGAAAAATTAGCTGGTTATGGTGGGCTACTGTAGTCCCAGTTACTTGGGAGGCTGAAGCAAGAGCATGGTTTCAGCCCAAGAGTTTGAGGTGCTATGACCTATGATGCTGAGAGAGGATACCCAAGAAGGGTGAGGTCTAGGAGAACAGGTCTTCTCAAGGAGACCACAAGAATACATTTGCAAGATCCGCTCCATGGTGACTCAGTTCTTGGGAATTTGTAAACTTAACTTCCTAGAACTTGGAAATTTCCAAGTTCTCTGATGCTATAGGGGCTGGAGTAGCATCTCCCACTTGATTCAGACTGGCCAATGAGAAGGGTACCTATGGGTTGGAACTTTTTTTGTGTGTGTGGTTTTTGGCTGGGGCTGGGTTTGAACCCGCCACCTCCAGCATATACGGCTGGTGCCCTACTCTTTTGAGCTACCAGTGCCACCTGGAACTTTTGACTGTTGATAAAAAGGGAAAGATCAAGCCAGGCAAGGAGTGTGGCCATTTGGAATTCTTCTATGCCATAAGCTCTAGGCTGGTGAATAAAGCCCTTCCTCTTATAAACGTGGTGGCTCTTTCTCTCCATTGGGCCTCGTCTTCCTACAACATTTTTGGTTCCCTGACCGGGAAGCGCGATCACCCTTGGAGAGAACATGCACCTGGTAGTTGCCGCCAATCCTCTGGACACCCACGTGGGGGCCCCTGATCAGCCTGGGCGATGTGAATCACTGAGTGTGCCAGGGAGGCAATTTGGCCTCCCTGCGTGGATACCTAGGCTGGGCACAGAAAGGACCCCTTCGATAGGTCTCAAGGAGTCAAACACTGGGAGGAACAGGTACCTACACAGGGAAACGGCTAAGGCAAGGTATGATCCATCTGGGGGTCCCACTACAGTTTTAGTGGAAAAAGCATGATCAACTCCTTGGGCATTAGATTTCTGGCAGGTCTATTGAGAGGTGTGTGAGAGTGTGTGTGGATGTGGTGTGACTGAGAGAACTCTGAGGGTGGAGTTGGGCCTCCCTTCACAGGGCCTAGAGGAGTGTTGGTTTACCTCTTATGGCTGACTGGCAGCTTGAGTGAGAAATCGAGGCTGTCCAGGTTAAGAAATGGGTTGGAATTGTATGCATGTGAGTACTTGGAGAATAACTGAGATGGGAAATAATAGGTGGGGTTTTGCACCCCCCCCCCCATTCATGGAGTGAAATGAATGTGTGAGTGTGCCCTATGGCTGCGGGCACGTGGCCATGTGGATCTTGGGGGAAAATGAAAAGACATTAGAAAAGATGTTTTAGTTTTGTTACTGGAATTTCTTCAGTGAGTCTTCGGTCTCAGGAATTTGAGAATTGAGCCGCGAGCCACAGATCAGTGATTAAATGGCATTTGTTGGACTAAGGGGCATGTAGAGGGAGTGGAGAGTGCCAGAGCTATTGGCAGAGGGTCCATGCCTTGGAAAGTGTTGTGGTTCAGGCCATCCGGTGAGCTCTGGATGGCCCTTGAAAATCAGGGGGAGAGAATGTGATGGATGAGGCTGTATCCATATAAGCAACAGGTCTCCAAGGTGAACAGCCTCTGGAAGTGGGGAGGAGGCCCAGGTCAGAGGTATCCTACATGAGTCCTTTGTCTAGGGGTAAATAATTGGCCCTGAGAGATATTTTGCCCAGGACTTGGTAGATGGAAAAATACCTTTATAAACTGAATGGGTGTTCTAGCAAATGAATGAATGCAGCCCCTCACCTTGGACAAGGGTATTAGGTCTTTGTAGTGGTTTTGTCTGGGGTAGGGATTAGGGTGTGTGCTCCTTAGTCAGGGTGGAGCCATCCAAAATGTTTGGGACTGCTTTGTTCATAACCTTGCTGGGCTCAGAGGGTTTGTGCCTGGAGCTGGGACCTGAGCCTGAAAAATGGGGGTTCCCTGTCCAGCCCTGAGTGGGAAAATCCTGTATCAATGTTATATCTCATAAAATGTCTCTCATTTGCAAAATGTAATAATTCAGTTGTTAAAATTGTTGGGAAAACTGAGTCTTTGTCAAAAGATAAGATTCTTGCCTTTTAAACCTTCTAATTATCAGTTTGGCCGAGTGAATAGATGACGACATGGTAAACTGGGATCCTGTTTTGTGGGAAGTGAGTTTTTGTTTTGTTTTCTTTTGTTTTTTTCTGAAGACAAGAGTCTAACTTTATCGCCTTCGATAGAGTACGGTAGCATCACAGCTCACAGCAACCTCCATTCATGGGCTTAGGTGATTCTCTTGCCTCAGCCTCCCAAGGAGCTGGGGCCACAGGCACCCACCACAATGCCCGGCTATGTTTTTGTTGCAATTTGGCCAGGGCTGGGTTTGAACCCCACCACCCTCGGTATATGGGGCCGGCGCCCTACACACTGAGCCGCCCCAAAAGCACACTTTATTTTTTTGGCCGGGGCTGGGTTTGAACTCACCACCTCTGGCATATGGGGCCAGCACCCTACTCCTTTGAGCCACAGGTGCCGCCCTGGGAAGCGAGTTTTTGAGAGTAAGAGAAATTAGACCAAAAGGAGAATGGCATTGTGTAAAGAAAGAATCTTGTGGCTCGGCGCCTGTGGCTCAA
>CAUYRH010081037.1:0-14367 GCA_963574655.1 Perodicticus potto
TATAGACAAATTTTAGTCTATATAAAATTTATATATAGGCAAAAGGAAATGTTTAAAGGTTTGATAATTTGCTAGAATGACTCACAATAAAAAGGAAATGATTTGCTTACATATACCAATACATTTTTATATGTATAAATATATAATCCAAATTTTCAGTTCACAATCACTAAATGAATAACACATGTGCTTCAAAATATAGTCATGATACTTTTGTCAAAGTCTGTTCTGATCATTCACTATGCAACCTTTATTCATTTTATACATGGACAGCAAAGCATGTGGTTTTGTTATTTCCTTGCCCTTCAGTGATAAAGTCATGTAATATTTTGTTAAATGGAGTAAATAGAAAAGGGAAATGGCCAAAAAAATGTAAAAGTTTAGCAAAGAAAAAAATAAACTGCCTAAAGTAAAATTTAATTTGAAGAAGTAAAAGAAATATTTGACTGTGAGAAGGGAAATATTGTCATCCTCTGAAAGACTGTTGGCAAGCAGCCACAGAAATTTAAATAAGTTAAATTTATTATTAATATAAAAGAGAAAAGTGATTGTGATAGAAAGAATAATGATGTCTCATAAGAACTGATGCTGGAAAAACAACTTTATAGGATGTTATATATTAATAGTTTACAAAACTGAGTGTAAAAATAATAAAAACTTGAATGCTGATCCAAACTTGAAGACTATGATGACTTGCCAGTTGATAGAGAGGACACTCACTCTGTACAATAAGATAAATGACAAGAAGCAGGCAATCGCGGCTCAAACTCCCATTAAAATTTTGTATAATTATATTTAATTTTTAATATCTTAAATTAATGTTTTAAGGTGTATTTGTAGGGTAATGAAAATATATAATTTTTCTGTTTCTGGTGCAGAGATCATAAACCCTCTGGAATTCCCTGCAGGTTAGGAGTGCCCCTGTTACTTATAAAATGATACTTTCTATCACCTCTGAGTTTATGCACATGAGGTAAATTAGGTTGAGGCCTATAACCAGAATCATCAAGTAATTAGAAGGTTGGAACTTTCAGACCTACTAACTTCCACAGAGGTGAGAGAGAGCTAGAGATTGAATTCTATGAAAACTCCTGAGCAAAGAGGTTTGAGATTCAGACTGTTTCTATGGTAGTGCCTGTAAGGTGACACGTCCAGAGAGGGCTTGGAAGCTCCTGCTCCTTCATACCTTGCCCTAGTCATCTTTTTCATTTGACCATTTCTGAGTTCTATCCTGAGTAGCCAGGGATGAGAGCTCATGCCGATAATCCCAAGAATAGGAGATACCGAAGTGGCAATATCACTTTAGGCCAGGGATGTGAGATCAGACTGGCCAACAAAATGAAACCCACTCTCTACCAAAAAGAATCAAAGAAAATATATTGGTATATGTAAGCAAATCATTTCCCTTGTATTGTGAGTCATTCTAGCAAATTATCAAATCTTTAAACATTTCCTTTTGCCTCAACCTCTCTGAGTATGCCTAGGATCTATTATAGCATGGACTTTTTAAATCATAATCCTCTCTTCATTCCCAAATAAACTCGTTTATTTGGAAAAGCAATCTGTCTGTTGTTATTTTAGTTTGATGCTTCACATAATTTCAGCTAACTCAGCCATATTTACACACCAATGCTACTATATAAAGCAAAACTACCTGTATAAAGCAAGCTTATGTTATTTATACATATTTTTTCCTATTTTGTAACAAGCAATAAACCTTAGCCCAGGTGTAATTTGGATAAAAATAGATTATGCAAAAAGAATTAAAAGTAAAATTGGAAGCTTTTTAGGCATTCTTGAGTATTTTATTATTCCAATTGTAATGAAGAAAAAGGGGGGGGGAATGTAATTCCCATGTTCTACTGAGAAGTTTAAAATCCTTGGAGCCCTGGGCTCTGGTTTTATTCTGAGTTTGGTTTTGGGCTTTCAAGAGGCTAACATTTTACTACTAATTATGCTCAGTAAGTAGGTGGCTGAATACTTCAGAACTGTTCCTTCCAAAACTATATGAATTACAAACAAAAAATAACTAATTGCATATAATTGGTGAAACAAACCCAAGGCTTGGTTATCACCTAATACTAAAGCAGAGTGAGATCTGGTCAAACTATTTCACAATGCTTTAGTCAAATCCACTGTTAGCAATACACAACTTGAGATGTCTTTTCAGGAGGGTTGAACTTGTAGAAACTGCATGAAATCTGCTGTATCATCTTAATAGATTAGGATAATTAAACAACCTTCTCACCACCTTTAAAGATGAAAAGCTATAAGAATGTTAAAATCAGGTGCTTGGGTTCTATTTATAAAAATCCACATGTTATATAATAGAGATTATATTTTCTGTGTTTATTCAACAATAAATAATTTATATAAAATATGACTCTATAACATAGTTAAAAGTCAAAGGTTTCATGAAGTGAACTCTCTTCAGAGGATAGTAAGAGATTTCAAAGACTTTTTAATATACCATATCCATTTGTAAGTACAAAATAATAAAACAATTAGACATGAAAAGAAACAAATGTAGCCCATGTTCAAAGGAAAAAGATTGCACAAAGGATAACCATAAATGACCCAGATATTGAAAATAGCAAAAAGAAGTGTTAACCCAGTTAGAATATATATGCTTTAAAATATAGAAGAAAATATGGCCATGAGGAAAGAAAAGATTGGGAGTCTCAGTAAAAAAATTAAAACTTAGAAAATGAACAGTACTATAAATAAAATTTATAATAACTGACATAAAAATTTCACTGGATAGATTTAATAGATTGTATACAATAGAAGATACTGACACTAAACTCAAAAATAGATAAAATGAATTACTGAGTTAAAAACAAGGGAATAAAGTCTGAAAAAAAATGAAAAAAGCCTAATTGTTAAGCTCCTGTTAAGTTGGGTATATCAAAAATTATACATGTAGTCCTAATACCATGTGGAAACAAGAATGAAAGTGCAGAAAAAAAATAATGAATTAATAATGAATACAATTTTCTGAAATTGATGAATAAAAACTTACTGATCTCAAAAGTTCACTTAATCCCAAACAATATACATATACACAGAAAATCATACCTACACATAACATAGTTAAACTGATCAAAATTAAACACAAAAGATAAATCCTAATTTATCCACAGATATTAAAAAAAAGATTGTCCAAAAGAAATAAAAATACAAATCATAAATAACTTTTCCTCAGAAGAAGCTATGAAGGTAAGAAAGTCAATTGAAAAATAGCTTTAAACCTCTAAAAGAATAAATAAATAAATATCAATAAATAATTCTATATCAAAAAAGATACTTTAAAAATGAAGTTAAAATAAGGCATTCTTATATAAATAAGGGCATAATTTATTCCCAGCTGCCTAAAATGTGGGGCTCAGTTGCTTTTAATATTTCTTTCCTGCCTGATACTTAATATTTGAACAACCTCATCAAAACTGACACAAAGATTCATCTTGTTTGAAAGAATGTCCCACCCCCTTTCAGATAATGTAAGTTAACTTAGCAAGAACAAATACCGAACATGAAAGAAATAAATGTGTGAGCATGATAGAAACTTTGCCCATTATGAGTACTTTGATGGATTTGTTCAGATCAGGGTACTGAGATGTGTAATGCTTGCTCATTAAGAATGACAGTAGTTGAGCTGTCTTAAGGCTCAACATGTCCTGTAGTACATTATGCTAACATTGATACATTTATAGATGATAATGAAAGCCTCCACTTATTTTGAAATGAATTCTAGCTACTAAAAAGAGCTTCATTACTCTTGACGTGAATTCTTTTATGCCAGACTAACATAAGAAATCAAAAAAAGGGTCATTGACAACTTTAGGAATGGGTTTACAATATTCATGAAGGTCCCCCGTTGGTGAATGAAAGACAACCCAGAGAAATCTAACTAAACGCTTGCAGTCAGTTCCACCTCTTAAAAACAATCCTGTATCATTTATTGAAAACTTAAAATGTATCTTCACAAATGGATGTTGAATATTACAGATTAAACTGCATTCCTCAAATGCATTCCTCAAATCGTTGCCTATGCACGATCCAGAAGATTTAAACCAGAAATAAATGTACCTATGCTAAGTAAAGGAGTCCCTAAGCCTGAGATACGTGGTTACTGTCACATGCAAGCATTGGGTGGCCTAAAAATATTGAAATATGGTTGGCTGAGCCATGAGCTTTTGTCACACCACACAAAACTGGATGTATAAACAAAGTCCTGTCTAATATTTTGAGCAATTCTCTCATTTCATGCCTCTTGATTCTTTACTCACTTCATAACTTCATAACATCCCATCACTTCAGTCCTCTTTATTCCTGCTTCTTCAATTTTTCGTTACAGATTTAGCTCATCTTCAATGGATGCTACTTGGGATAAATTAAAATCCTGTGCTCAATTGAACATTAAATTTAATCTTGATGCTTCAGACTCTGTCTCTTGAAATTGACTTATGTAGAATTGTCAAGAGGAAATTGTTTATGCTATTTATGCTGCAAACTGTCCTGAGGATGTTTCCATTAATTCCTACTAATGAGATTATATCTTCAGACACTATGTCCTTGTTCCCAGTGTATGTGAATGTTTTAGTTTTTCTTTGAAAACTCTAGCCTTTTCTTGATCCTTTCTGTGCTTTCTGAAATTAACCAAATTGAACATATTTGCTTATAATCAAAGCACACTAACTAAAATGAAATTCTTATCATTATCTTTGTCAAAACTTGTTTTAATATCATGACCAGTAATAAAATGAGGTGCTAAGATGAAGTTAAATACTTATCTGCAATTATTTATTCTATACATTGTGATATATTCTGTTTCATGTAGATATCAATTTGACAGAAGTAGACAATTTGAGAGATATAAGATTCCTTACTCAACATTTTCTTACCTTTTTCTATAAGCATATATTGCACCATCAAGAAATAAATTCTTTCTTTATTTATTTTTATTTTAAATTATTTTTGGCCAGGGCTGGGTTTGACCCTGCCACCTACAGTATATGGGGTTGGCATCCTACTCCTTTGAGCCACAGGTGCTGTCCCCAAAATAAATTCTTAATAAAATATAATTTCTTAATATAAGACAATCCACTCAATATTTGCACTTTTTTATTGTTGATGATTCATTGAGGATACAAAGAACTAGATTACATTGAATATTTACATTTTTAAATAGCATTAAATTAATCTCTGAAAAAGCAATGTGCTAGAGGTATCATTATAACATTAGTAGTAAAATAAGACATGTAATTTAGTTTTGGAATAAAAAAGCACTGAGTCTAACCAATAGCTCATTCACTAACCGTGTAGCATTAGACATTAAAATCAATCTGCATATCATATTTCTCAAGTAGTGAAATGGATAATTATAGGACTACCCTTATAGAATTATCATTTGAAAGTTGAGAAATTAAATTATAAATTTAAAAAGCTTACATATTGCCTTAGCAATTGTGAATAGAAACTAAATGTAAACACCTTTTATTAAGTAGAAAGACATTCCTCTTTAAACACCATCCTGTATGGTATGATTAATATTAATGGTATTCACAGTAGAAATGAAAAATGCAAACAGAAAGGGTATAAAACTACAAAATAAAAATGAACAAACATTACTGAACAACTGATGTTGCCTCAATCCAATTACATTATATGACTCTCAACATTTGAAATTCTCAGCAAGATGGAAGACTAGACACATCTTCTTGCCAGCGGCTCTCGATGAGACAGGAGACAGAGGATTTCAGCTATCTCTGGATTGGGGAATCTATCCAGAAACATCCCACCAGGTGGACAATGAAGCAGTAAGAGACTCCAGAAGTCAACAAGGAGGACTGAGTCTGAGGAGGAACAGCAGAGAGGGTAGGTGTCTGCATATGGGCCGAGGTTGCCAGTGACCTTCCCATGGAGGACTGGAGGTGGCAAGAGGCTCTCCTGGGGTTTTTGTTTTTGAATTGGACTGCTCCTTGGATTGACTTAGAGGCAGTCCTTGGGTGAACAAGGGAACTTGAGCAGCATCAAGCAGTTGAGACTTAGTACTGAGCAGGGTGAAACTCCCATTGGCTTGGCTATGAACAGGCTGCCATTGTGAGAAAGCCATGTGTGAGAAATAGTCAGCAGGGTCTTACTGCATGGCTAGCTCTGGTGTGCCTGCTAGGCTTGGGGAGAGTTAAGGACTCTTTTAAGAGAGATATTGAAATTCAGATAATCTCAGCAGAAACAGAGTATCTCCAAGACAAATTTTAATGAAGCTGTCTGAACAGAAGATGAAAGAGAAAATTCAGTAAGCAGCCAGAAGTTAAGAGTCAATTGACCTACAAGAGCAGTTACATCAGTGTGATAGCAAACATTTCAGTTGAAAATTTCCAAACCAGAAGACAGTGGTCATCTCTCTTTAATCTACTAAGTAGAAGACTTTATAGCCCAGAATTCTGTATCCTGATAAACTAAGCTACACAATTGATGGAGAAATCAAATCTTTTACTGATATGCAAACATTGAAGTAATTTTCCACAATAAGACCAGTTATATGGTAGGTACTTAGACATATTCTCCACACTGACCATCATAATGGACCAGTAGCAAAGTAAACACCCAGAAACTAATGGACAAAAGTTAGCTTCCACAATGATGCAAAGGATGATAAAAATAATCAGTGGACTTCCACCAAATAGGAATAATACAAATTTACCATACTTAATAATTCTGTCAATTAATGTGAATTGCTTGAAGAGACCCAGCCTGGATGATTGAACAAAAAAGCACAAGCTTTTTTATGCTGTCTCTAGAAAACGCAACTAAAATCAAAGAATAAAACAAAACTCATGGTGAAGGGTTGGAATACATTATTTCAGGCAAATGAAAATCAGAAGAAAAGAGGGGGTTGCAATCTTATTTTCAAACATAAGTGGATTTAAAGAAACTAAACTAAAGAAAGATAAAGATGGTCACTTCATTATGGTCAAGGAAGCAATACAATACAAATACAATACAAAAATACAATACAAAAAAAAGTACATTACAATTCTAAACATATATGCATCCAACTTAAATTTTCCAAAATTTAAATGGTCTGGGCAGTATGATAACTTATAACACCATAATAGCTAGGAACTTTAACATTGCTGTGGAAGAATTGGAGAATGTCTCTAAACAAAAACTAAACAAAGATTCAAGGGACCTAAATGTGACCCTACAACAAATGGGCTTAACAGCCATATACAGAACACACCATCCCAAAGCTAAGGAAAATATGTTCTTCTCATCAGCCCATAGAATGTACTTCAAAATAGATCAAATCCTAGGATACAAATCAAACCTCAACAAAATTAAAATAATTGAAATTATGTCATGTATACTCACAGACCAAAAAATGATAAAGGTGAAACCCAACTCCAATAAAAATTTTCATCCCCACACAAAGGCATGAGAACTAAACAACCATACGTTAAAAGAGAGTTGGGTCAAGGAAAAGATAAAAAAGAAAAGTATTAAATTCATTGAACATAACAAAATTAAACTATAAGCTACCAAAACCTATAGGATACTCCAAAATCAGTCCTAGTAAAAATTTATCACATGAGAGGTCCACATCCAAAAACCAGAAAGAGATCACACCAACAACCTAATGTATCATTTTAATGAAATGAAAAGAAAGAACAATCCAATCCCAAACCTAGCAGGAGAAAAGAAATAACCAAAATTAAAACAGAAATAAATGAAATTGAAAACAAAAGAATCACTGAGAAAATTAAAGAAACAAAAGTCAGATCTTCAAAAAGATAAATAAAATTAATAAACAATTGACTAGATTAACTAGAACCAAAAATTAAAGTCTCTAATAGTCTAAATCAGAACTGAAAAAAGGGAAATAGCAACAGATACCACAGAAAAACAGTGATTATCTCTGACTACTACAAAAACTCTATACCCAGAATTAACAAAGTGGAGGAAACGGACCAATTCCTGGAATCACACCATCTTCCTAGACTTAGCCAGGAAGAAATAAATCTCTTGATAAGTCAAACATCAAGCACTGAGATCAAAGACAGAATAAAAAATCTTCCAATAAAGAAAGCTCTGGGCCAAATGGCTTCACACCAGAATTCTATCATACCTGCAAAGATAAGCTTGTACCTATACTTCAGAACCTATGCCTGCAGGCAGAAGGGGGACTGAAGATCCCATTCTTGACAAGGGAATACACCCCCAGTAAAAGGAAAAATTAAAAAGTAAGCTGAGTGAGTCAGAACAAAGAAAAGTCAGCTAGTTTGTCTTTAAAATAGACTTTGCTAAAAATCTTATCTGACCAAGTTACCTGCTTTTCCTAGAATTCTGACTTATTGGAGATACAACTTACAAATACCCCTGCTGGGTCTGTGAACGCTCTGAGGAATAATGGCCATAGAATAGGCTATGCCAAGGCCTGGGAAAATACATTGACTAGGATGTGTCCTGCCCAGCAAACAGGAAAAGCAGATACCTATTGTGGAGATTTGCATTTGGCTGGGGCAAGAGATCAAGGGAACAATTCGAAGCTCTGAAATATCAGCAGGTGAGTTTATATCCCTTATGACAGAGGAAGACCCTCTGTGGTGGTTATGAGAGGAAGATTCCTCTCTCCTCAGATTCTTCAGAGGAGATTGATGCCAGTGGCATTTTACTACACAGGGAAATACCAGAGATTAACCCCTCCCTAGGAATCTGGGTCTGTAACCTCAAACAGGAGGCTGCCCCCACAGGAGGCTCAGATTCCAGATTTCTCAAGGCTGCTCAGACCCTTAAAGTTAATGATTATAAAAACAATAGGAGCTCATATGTTCACTCAGAGAAACTGCTGGTATCTTTGTTTTCCTCCATCAGCTTATCCTCTGGGCAAATATCCTTCAATAAAAGCTGAGTGGAACAGACACTCAGGGCCATCATTGGAACCCCACAAATGGGTGGTGGTCCACTGAGTTCCCACCTTTGAAAATGTTATTCTATGTCACTTATCTTTTTCTTTCTCATCATTTCTAACTTTATATTTCTTTAGTCAGTTGCCACCAGTTCCACAGGTCTTTGTGGACACTGACCCTGGGGTGGGACCCCAACATATTCCAAAACATTGAGAATGGAAGAACCTTCCCCAACACGCTCTATGAAGCAAACATCACCTTGATATCCAACCCAGGAAAGGATCCAAATAAAATGGAGAACTACAGACCAATTTCACTAATGAATATTGATGCAAAAATATTGATTAAAATCTTAGCTAATAGACTACAGCTGTACATTAGAATAATTATACATCACAATCAAGTAGGCTTCATCTCAGGGATGCAAGGCTGTTTTAACATATTCAAAACCATAAATGTAATTCACCTTATCAATGGAAGCAAAAACAAATACCGTGTGATCCTCTGAATAGATACAGAAAAACATTTGATAAAATTTAGCATTCTTTTTAACAAGAATGCTTAGGGATATAGGCAAAGGTGGCATATTTCATCAGCTGACTGAAGCCCTCCTAAAACTAACCCACAGCTAGTATCATACTGGATGAAGTCAAATTCACAGATTTTTCAATTAAAATGGAAACATATAAGGCTGTTTAATATCACCACTACTATTTTCTTTGTTTTTTTTTTTTTGTTTGTTTGTTTTAGAGATAGAGTCTCACTTTGTCGCTCTAGGTAGAGTGCTGTGGCATCACAGCTCACGCAACCTCCAGCTCTTGGGCTTAGGCGATTCTCTTTCCTCAGCCTCCCAAGTAGCTGGGACTACAGATGCCTGCCACAAAGCCTGGCTATTTTTTTGTTGCAGTTTGGCTGGGACCGGGTATGAACCCACCACCCTCGGTTAATGGGGTTGGCTCCTTTCTCACTGAGCCACAGGCACCACCTATCACCACTACTACTACACTTAGAGCTTAAGTTCTAGCCAATACAGTCAGGCATGAAAGGGACATAAAGGGTATCCAAATGGGGGCAGAGGAGGTCAAACTTCCTTTTGCCCATGATATGATCTTGAACCCCAGATACCCAACCAAAAACTCCTGGAAGTGATCACAAAATACAGAAATGTCTCAGGATATAAAATCAATGTCACAAATCAGTAATTTTTGTATATGTTAATATGGCCAAGGTAAGAAACTAATCAAAGACATAATTCCCCTCACAGTAGCTTCAAAGAAAATTAAATACTTGAGAATATACCTATTAAAAGATGTGAAGGAACTCTATAAAGAGAATTATGAAACTCTAAGAAGAAATAGCTGAAGATATTAATAAATAGAAGAACATCCATGCTCTTGGGAAGAAACAATATTGTTAAAATGTCCATACTTCCCAAAACAATCTATAGATTCAATATAATCCCCATTAAAATACCAACATCATAGTTTGAGGAACTGGAAAAAATAATGTTTCAATTTATTTGGAACTAGAAAAAACCCTGTATAGCTAAGGTTAATAAGTTTTTATAACAAACTCAGAGGCAACATCCTATCAGACTTCAGGCTATATTAAAGTCCACAGTAATCAAAACAGCATGGTACTGACACACAAAAAAAGACATAGACATACAGAACTGAACAGAAAACCAAGAGATGAAACAAGTCTCTTACAGCAATCTGTTCTTTAATAAAACAAATGAAAACATACAGTGGGGAAAAGAATCCCTATTCAACAGATGGTTCTGGCGGAACTGGGTAAGCACATGGAGAAGACTGAAACTGAATCTGCACCTTGCACCACTTGCAAAAATGATTCAAGATGGATAAAATATTCAAAGCTAAGACAGGAAATAGTAAAAATCCTGACGAAAGTGGGGAAAAAACTCTTGAGGATATCAGCCTGGGAACAGATTTTATGAAGAAAACTTCAGCAGTAATAACAACACTAAAAAATAAACAAATGGTACTTAATTAAACCGAAAAACTGTTGCACAGCTTAGGACACACTAATTAAAGCAATAGACAACCTTAGAATGGAAAGACATATTTGCAGGGTATGAATCTGATGAAAGGTTGATACTAGAATCTATAGAGAATTCCAGTTAATCAACAAAAATGAGCAAACAATGTCATCTACCAGTGGGCAAGATACATGAACAGAACCTTTTCTGAAGAAGGCAGACTAATGACTAACTGACTATGAAAAAATGTCATCGTCCCTAATCATCAGAGAAATGATAATCAAAACTACCCTGAGATATCATCTAACTGCAGTGATTATGGCCCACATCACAATGTCCCAAAGTTGCAAATGCTAGTGCAGATGTGCAGAGAAGTGAACACTTTTACACCATTGGTGGGACTGCAAACTAATATAATCTTTGTTGAAAAAAGTATGGAGAATCCTCAAAGAATCCAAATTAGACCTCCCATTTGATACTGCAATTTCATTACTAGGTGTCTACCCAGAACAAAAAACATAATTTTAATGTAAGGGCACTTGTGTTAGATTGTTTATCACAGCTCTATTTACAATCATCAAAATGTGGAAACAACCTAAATACCCATCAACTCAGGAATGAATTAACAAACTGTGTTATATGTATACCATGGAACTAGGCAGCCATTTAAAAAGACAGTGATTTTACAATTTTTGTATTAACCTGGATGGAGTTGAAATGCATTCTTAGTAAAGTATCACAAGAATGGAAAAGCTAGTATCCTATATACTCAATATTAATATAAAGCCAGTAGATGATCTGATACACACCCAGTTCAGTGAAAAACTCAGTTCAATTCAAGTTGGGGGAGGATGAATGAGGAATGGGAGTAGTGGGAAGAAGTTGAGGGGATTGGTTTGCTCTCCCTTAATGGACACAATGTAAGGGGATTGGCACACCTTTTGGGTATGGAACACAACTACAAGAAGGACTCTACCTAACATATGCAAATATCGTAACCTAGTTGTTTATATCCTCACGTTAACCTGAAATAAAAACAAGTTTATAAATAAGTAAAAACATTTTAAAAATTAACTTAAAAAATTGATATTCTTTAAAATGAATTACAGGCCTTCATAGTGTTCCTTACTTTTTTCACTTTCTATTAAGTGAAACTCTGTAAGTATATGTTATGGCTAAATAAAGTAATATTCTATAAAACTTATTCTCTTATTCCAAATGGAATCGGATTATGAGTAATCGTTAGTGACCATTTGTGCAAATGGTGAAATACTGATTATATAAGCCATAAAACATCTAATATTAGTTATCTGTTTAGTAGGACAAATTCCATATTATTAAGTGAAGAATATTCTGGAAAGAAAATGCTTAGGTTATTTTTAGAGTAAAAATTAATTTTTTGTCTTATTTTGATTTTTTTACATTTATATTCATGAAAGAAAGGCAAGTTTCTCATTAATAATGAATTTGAGCTGATTCAGAAGCTGATGGCTATTTTTAGTAAGAAACAATCATATCAAAAGTTTTTAAGTTTTCAAAAATGTATTTTCACTTTGAAATAAGTTATTTTATTACAAATATTTAAATTTATTTATTTTTAGTAAATGGCTTATGTACTTACTTACAATTTTATGAAATTCAACCTACTTTGTTTGCTTTGTAGAACTATTGCTTCTATCATAAAATAAGGCTTTCACAATAAATTTCACATGTGATTTATTCTTTTTTGTATGATAGCAGTTTAACTTATATAATAATGCTTTATTATCCCCAGTTTACAAACAGCAAGTATAAGCATAAGTATTAAGCAATTTTCAAAGGCAAAAAGAGGTCATTATCAACTATTGGATTAGACTAAATATGCTTTGATTCCCAAGACTGGCTTAAGATGATTAAAAATGCTTCTTTCAATCTGAATTCACTAATTAGTTAGAAGTTGGGTTTTTTCTTTCTTTTTTTTTTTTTATATTCCTAAAAATGTTCAGTTTATTTGGGAGTTAGCAAAGAAGATCATATCCCAAGATGCACAGCTATGACAAGCCATATATGTACACGAAGACAGAAGGACAAAAGGATGCTCATATTGGCAAAAGGAGAAATTCACACACCCTGCTGAGTTCACTGGTTTTGCAACCAAAAAGTTAAGAGATGGCATCATTTCGTTGGTGGAGATGCTGTTACTGGGCAGGAGACTTTTGAGAACATCTTATCAGAACTGCTGCAGTCTTTAATAATCTCTGGCAGAGTTATTTTTAAAAGTCCTTGGGTGGCACCTGTGGCTTAAAGGAGTAGGGCACTGCCCCATATGCCGGAGGTGGCGGGTTCAAACCCAGCCCCGGTCAAAAACTGCAAAAAATAAATAAATAAAAGCCCTTAACACAGCCTTTATCTCAGACATTTAAGCACGAGCTCCCCTTCCCCACTCCTGCTCTTGAGGCTCTAATTTGTTTGGGTCTGACAAAAAGTGAGTTCATCCTGGGATCTCTAACTTTCACACACCCATAGCCATAAAAGAAAGGATCAATCCCAATACCATGCAGTCATCCTCCACCCTCCTCTCTCCCTCATGCCCTGCCACTTGCCCAAGCCATGATTCCTCCCTACCTGTCCTCTTCCGTGGCCCTCCGTGACCTCATTTTGTCCTATTAGCCTGGACCAGGTTGTGCTCACTCACTTCCATCCCCTCCTCCACCTGTGCTCCCCTCCAGCTTGTTCGCCACTTTTGGACTACAGTGGAACAACAGCAAAAGGCAGTAAAAAGAACAATGCATAATATTCAAACAGATCTCCTTTTCAAATCCCACAGGATCCCCTCCATTAGCTGCGTTCTCAGCAGCACCCCTCTCTGCCAGGTCAGCATTTTACTGCATCAACATTTGTGCAACAGGCCAGGTGCACTGTCTCACGCCTGTAATCCCAGCACTCTGGGAGGCCTAGGCAAGAGGATGGCTTAAGCCCCGAATGTTGAGTTTGCTGTGAGCTATGACTATGATGCCATGGCACTCTACCGAGGGCGAAAAAGTGAGACTCTATCTCTACAAAACAAAAAAAAAAGTCCAAATTTCTGCTTCTGATTTGGGATAGTATTCCACCCTCATTTGCCCTTTTTTTTTTTCATTTAGCCTCAGGGACAAGCACCAAGCTTTCAGTAGCAATGTTAATAGTAAGCCCTGGAAACATGCTATCATCTGAGGGACTTACAAAGAAATGTCACTTTAGGCTCAGCGCCTGTGGCTCTTCAGGCTAAGGCGCCAGCCACGTACACCTGAGCTGGTGGGTTCAAATCCAGCCCAGGCCCGCCAAACAACAAAGACAGCTACAACCAAAAAATGGCTGGGCATTGTGGCGGGCGCCTGTAGTCCCAGCTACTTGGGAGGCAGAGGCAGGAGACTCTCTTGAGCCCAGGAATTGGAGGTTGCTGTGAGCTGTGATGCCACAGCACTCTATCCAGGGTGA
>CAUYRH010081039.1:0-21170 GCA_963574655.1 Perodicticus potto
ATCAACAAAAGCAAAAATAAATAGGACTATATCATACTAAAAAAAATTTATATAACAAAGGAAACAGTCAACAAATGAAAATGTGACCCACAGAAAGAGAGAGAATATTTGTAAACTATCCATTTAATAATAATAAAACCAAAAAACCCTGCAAAACTAATAGCCCACGACAAAACAGGCAAAGAGCTTGAATGACAATTTTTCTAAAAACATACTAATGGTCAATAAATATTTGAACAGACATTCCACATCACTAACAAACAGGAAAATAAGTGTAAATCAAACCCTCAGTAAGATACCACCTCATAACTGTTAGGTTGTCTATTGTCAATAAGATAAAGACAAATGTTGACAAGGCTGTGCAAACTGGAGTAATCACTAGTGAGCATGTAAAGTGGGACAGTTATTATGGAAAACAGTATGAAGGTTCCTCAAAAAATTAAAACTAGAGTGACCATATGATCTAATAATCCCACTTCTGTGTACATATCCAAAGGAAATTAAACGAGGATCTCAAAGAGGTATTTGTATTTCCATGTTCATTGCAGAATTATTCACAACAGCCAAGATATAAAACAGCCTAAGTGTCCATTGACGGATGAGCGTATGAAGAAGTGACATGGGAGTGGGGGCGGGGGTGGGGAGGAAAAAATAAGTGACACATACTTTGACACACCCACAGGGGAATACATTCAGACTTTTAAAAGATTGAAGTCCTGCCATGTGCAATAGTGGATGAACTTGGAGGACATCATGCTAAAGGAAATCTGCCAGATACAGAAAAACAAATCCTGCATGATACCACTTAGACAAGGGAAGTATGTAGAATCTGAAACAGTCAGACTGAGCACACACCGGGGTTGTCAGAGGTGGGAGCCTGGGAGAAATGGAAAGACGGTGGTCGAAGGGCAGAAATTTTAATATATAAAGTGAATAACTTCCAGAGATCTTATGCACAGAATGGAAATTATAGCTAACAACAACATATTATTTACTAGAAATTTGCTAATGGAGATCTTAAGAGTTTTCACTGCATACACAAAAACATTGGGAAGGAGGGTAACAGCTGGTAGGTATGTTAATTAGTTTGTGGAAATCACTACTCAAGGTAGACTTATATCAGAACATCATGTTCAATACCTTAAATATAGAAAATTTTTATTTGTGAATCATACCTAAGAAAAGAGAGAATATGTAAGGTAGCAAGCTAAGCTACTACATTATTCATACTTGTTATATTTGAATCTCATATGTGTATGTAAATTTTAAAAATTAATTTTAAAAATTCCCTTAAAACATATAGAAGTATTTAGATTTTCATTATTTCAGTACCATTTCTCATAAAGTTGAGATTTCAAGATATTCAACTATTTCATAGAAATTGTCACATTATTTGGTTCAGGGAAGATATTTTTTTAAATTACAGATACTACAATGAGACCCCATCTATTTAAGGGTTTCAATGAAATTAAATTGTAGAGCAATAAATAAATTATGACCAGAACTTGTTCCAATGAATAATAAAAAGGAAAAAAAGTAAAGGAATGTTTTCAGCTACAAAGCAACATTCTATATGAATTCAGATTTTAAAAGCTCTCTGGTCATTGGGGATTGGTCCAGACTATTTAAAAACTGTGACAAATGAAAGGGAACCATCTTCCAACTGGCACATACTAACAGAGGTGCTCAGTAGGAATAAAAAGTGATCGCAAGGCGGTACTTACAGCACAGAATTCCTCAATTTTGGAGACTCCTTTTTGAAACGTTCTTTCTTATCCAGGCCAATGGAGCCATTTTTGTGCGTGTGTGTGCACACGTGTGATGTCTCCTCCAACAAACATTCACAGAAACGTCTTTGCCTGAATTTCAGATGTTGTAAAAATGTACATATTGAAATATACAAAAACGACAATTCGCTTAACATAGGAGGTTTGAGGGGAAGCTTCCTAGAGCAGGCAACTTCCTAGGAAATTTTTAGAAGACCTTTTTTTATTTGCTTTTCCTTGACCCACATTCCCCACCAGGGAGGTCCATTGGTTACAATCGACATTAACACATCACAGTCACACTTCATACGCAGTTGACATTAGAATCCACTCTTGGTGTTCACGGTCAATGGGTTTGGACAAACACACGACAGTATCATATACCATTGTGTAGTATTATGCAAGATATTTTTATTATCCTAAAATTCCTGTGTCCCATCTATTTGTCCTTCTCTCTCCCCTAACCTTTGACAACCATTGACAGTAAAAATACTGTCTTCAGAGTTTTGCCTTTTCCAGCCTAAAAGAAAATTCAACATTTAGAGAAGATCCCAACCTTTCAATACAATGAAATATGTTATTTTTAAAGGGGAATTTGTGAGCAATGAGGCTGAAGATAAGAAACTTCAGTACTTTGCCTTGGTGAAACTCTGTGTAGCGAATAGAAGCTTTCTCTGGATTTAGAATCTTGTGTGCCATCTGTGTCCATGGTGAGGGCTTTCAAGATGACACACTGAGATCAGTGTTGTAAGGATCACAAAGAAGTATTAGAGACAGCATGACAGCTATCTTGATTTAACTGAGCACTAAGCCTAGGCTTCAGGTTGATTCATCGACAGTTATTTTAGACAGAGAAAATTACATGTAGATGCTGATGAACAGGTATGTAGGTGAATTAACATACACACTTACTCATTGATACATTACCTATTTATTTACATGTATGTATTTAGTTATATTTGCAATCAAAGAAACTTTTCTAATTATGAGTGCTGCCATACACATGTAACATAAGTGGTTTATGATAAGGAAGTATTCAAGTAAAATATTAGTTTTTTCTAGCATAAGTGAGTTGAATGTGAACGTACTTTTGAATAATTTTAAAGGGTTTCCTGCTCGAAAATTTTGGAATTCTATTAATTTCTCTTATGCCTTTAAAAATCCTTTAGTATATTAAATCAATTAGAGATTTGTAAAATAAAAAATTCAGGACTATTTATTTGCTTTATAACCAAGTGTTGTTTAAAATTATCAAAATTTCATGGGCAGTGCCTGTGGCTCAGTGGGTAGGGTGCCGGCCGCATACACAGAGGTTCAAAACCAGCCCTGACCAAACTGCAACAACAACAAAAACAAAAATAGCAGGGCATTGTGGCGGGTGCCTATAGTCCCAGCTATTCAGAAGGCTGAGGCAGGAGAATCGCCTAAGCCCAAACTCTGTCTCAAAAAAAAAAAAAAAAGAAAAAATTATCAAGATTTCCAAATTTTCCTGTAGCTCAGGGGTGACATCACAACACATCTTCTAATCATCTGTGGGAACTGAAAACCTCAGGACGTCAGTGGACTTTACTTCTTATCTTTAGAAATACTCAACATGCTGATTACTCTCGTTAACCGCACATTGTCTCACACTGTTTATGCTGATCAGCTATCCCATAATCATCACTTTCTCCACATGAATGCAGGTCAATCACGTGAGAAAAAAATGAGAAGAGAGTAGCTCTCTCATCCACGGCTATGTGGAGAACATTGCCTTGAGATTCACAATATCAATTTTTACAAAAGGCATTCAATATTCCCTCGAAGGTATAAATAGAGTGTGTATTGGACCAGTGAGACAAAAATTAAAGAATACAGTATAGATTTTCTGGAGTTTCATAGGCTTCGTTGAAGGAAAGGCTTAATTTTTCACATTGCATACACACACACACACACCTTATACTTCCTTCAAATACAAGATAGTAATTAGCTCCTTCAAAGGAGCAGAAGTAAATGGAATATTCTCCTTCCTTAAACAATTCTGAGGTTAACTAGAGGACCATTGTCTTAGAAAGGATACTTGAAGTGTGGCTAGAAAGAATATGATGTCAAAACCTGCATATATTGTACGTGCAGGGATATTCACAAATGCAAATTCTGCATATGGGCTTTGGCTTTTCTTTGGTGACAACCAATGTATAAACAGCAGAGTTCTTACTTCAACAAGAGTTTAGTGTTGTATTGGTTATGATTTTTAAAATGTAAAACATATCTTTAAACTCAGTATCCTGCATGTAATTTAAACTTACAAAATTGTAAATTGTCAAACGTCTTGTCAATTACTGACATTACTAATTGATTACGTAAGAAACCATTAGCAATCCTGGTAAAAGAGTTAAGTATACACCCCACTTCTTGATAGCCTTCAATGGTTTTCTATAATTTATTGTGTGCAATTTGAATAGTTTTTGATTATCAGCTATACAAAATTAACAGTAGTGGTTTCCGTTTATTTGGTTTCTTTATATTAGTAGCTATTTAATACCAAAATTATGTATTTTTATTATCTACTTAGCAACAGGAAAGCATAAAAAGAAGATAAAACATAGCACCAAATATTAAATCATGATTCATGCAAAAGTGATTGTATGTGAAAAATGAGAATGAGTTCACATGATCTATTTTTATGGATATAAATATTTCTTTAAATTAATTCTGGATAGAAGAACCAGTGAGTGTACCATCTTTGTCTGGCTGTCTGTCTCCAGACACGGCAGGAACATGTTCATGTATCTTTAGAAGTGTTTCTGTGTTTATAAACATGCCACAGACGTGCGGGTAATGCTAACATTATCAGTCCTGTCTCAGATACTATCAGCATTTAGCATATTTTGTGGCTCACACAAATGTGAGTAGGATGGTGTCAGGAAATATTCCCAGAATCTTCTCCTGTGCTACACACATAAAGCAGATTCATCCAGTTGCATCTCATTTTCATATGTATTCAATCCCCAAGATACCTAAAAGTGATTATAACATGGATAGTAGCCATTAAATATTTGCTACCTTTAATTTATTAAATTTCATTAAATATGCTTGGAACTAAGAAAACTTTCTCTTTCCAGACAGTCTAGTAATTTCTTGGCTTTGAGAGAAGAGCATTATTATGCATATATTCAAATTAAAGTAATAGTGGTTTTATGATTTGTGACTGAAACTAAATTTTGAATAAGAATATATTAACCCCCATAGTATTATGAAATAAAAAAAATATATTCCGTTGGTTTCCTTGAGCTATAATTTGATGTTTATATTAATTAAGCCTATTTATAATTTGAATAAAAGGCATTCACATTCCTTCCAATGCCTGGAAACATTTATAAGGAAGATTTATAAATGACAAATGTGAAAATTCATATCAAGGTGAAACTATATTATTTCATAAAATGTTTAATGCCTCACTTTTTATATTTCAGCATGGGTTACACACTTGCTTTCATATTTCATCTCTTATGACAACCCACTGCTAGTAAAAACCGAGGAATTTAATCCATTGTAAGTAGATTTATTAGCCATGAGCTCATGAATTCATGAGGATATTTTTCTCTGAAATCATCCTGCATTGGGTAAAGGCACAAGGGTTCTCAGAAGTTGAACATGACTCACCTCGTATCTGAATTTAGATTAAAATGCAATTACATTTACTGTATTCAGTTCATACCTTCTTGATGTTTTACAACCTTTCCATAATCTATTTTATTCATGCTCTTTATTATTTATTCACATTAGTATTTTGACATTTTCCCAATGCTTTCAGTTAATGTAATTTTTTTGATATTCCATAATCAGCTTGTGGTCTCCAATGACAAATTTAGGGATGAATTTAGTACAAGGGAATATATTATGTAAAATTTGTGAATGCTAAAATTTAGAATGTCTCATAATCCATCTAGTGAATTTGAAATGTTTGCTTATTTATCTGAGATACATGAGAAATGGTGATTGTGGTAAACACATTCTGATTTAGAGATTCACAGGTGGTGCCCTTTTGCTTCATGAATTATAATTATTTTGATTTAGCTCCATTAATACAGTGGTCATTTACATATGCATTGGAAAGCTACAATAATATTGATGAAATAATGATTTTTTATATTTGCTTTAATGAGTAATTTTTGGTACACCACAGTCTGTTACTAATTGCGTTAAACTCCATACTAATATGTTACTTGATGTTGTTCCCAATATCTGTGTTAGATCCCAAAGAAATTATGTGAAGAACATATAATAAACATTTGTGATTTCTGGAATACTGTTTTTACAGATATACATGTATACAAATATATCTCTATATTTGATATATTTATAAAATATCTAAAGCATTATTTATATTATATATTAATCATATGTGCATACTCATATATTCACATATTTTATATTATATATATATTTATATGTATGCACACACAAATTCATTTACATACATATGAGACTGAGGTGGGTGGATCACTTGAGAACAGGATTTTGAGACCAGCCTGAGCAAGAGTGGACCCTGTCTTTAAAAATAGCTGGATGTTGCAGTGGGCACCTGTAGTCCCAGCTACTCAGAAGGCTGAAACAAGAGGATTACTTGAGCCCAAGAGTTTGAGGTTGTTGTGAGCTATATGACACCATGGCGATCTACCCAAGGTGACAAAGTAAGACTCTGTCTCAAAAAAAAAAAAAAATATATATATATATAATACATAAAATATATGAATATTTAGAAATATAAGTATAAATACACATAGTGTGTTTTGAAAGTACATTACATTATAAAAATACACTACTGAATCCTCCTATAAGTTCTTCACTGAAAATGACTAACAAAATATGACCGTTCTCAACACCATCTTAGATTTTCCAATAGGTTATCATAGAATCTCTACGTTTTAGATCATTCTTTTTATATTAAATCTGAAATTTATCCAGTAACAAAAGACAACTGTACTTGAATTTAATCATTTGTACTTTAAGGATTCAGATTTGCCGTTGGGTTGCTGATATGTGTTGTGAAATGATCTAAGTCTTTGGAAATGTCAAATTCCTTTTGCTGCTGGCTCATTCAAGTGAAGATATTGAATCATTTACTGAAAAGATAAGCTGTGAAGCTCAGTAGAAGTAGAAGTATTTGTGTGTTTGTGGTAGTAATGTGCATGGTAGAAATATCAGGATCTTCAAGGAAACCACACTGAATAAATGAGTTAAGAGTGGAAAAATGACCAGGTAGAACCAACATTAGAGGCTGGGAGTAAAAGTAGAATTTGAAATGTAAGCTCAGTTTTTAACTGAGGCAAGACCGAACTTCAAGTCTTGACGTGAGACTTTTAAAAGGAAGGACCTGTAGGCATTACTAAATATCTCCTTAAGATTTATGTAAGTATGATCTAAAGAAGGGTCATGGAATTTAGCAATCGGGAGGTAATGAGTGATACTAGTTACTACAGAACAAAAGTCATAAAATTGGAAATGAGATTTCAATTGATACTGAAGTGAAAAAAATTTATTGAACTGAAGATGTTAAATTTAATGTATTAATTTCTCCTCGGTCTCTGTTGTGTCACAATTCTATAACAGTCAAAACAAGAATAACATGAATAACTATCTTCAGAGCTCTTTCCCTGAATTGCCTCATTTTACCTTCATGAACACCACCCCTGACCAGCGGTGTCCAACATTTTGGCTTCTCTGTACCACATGGGCAGAAGAGTTGTCACGGGCCAGACGTTAAATACACAAACGCTAAGAAAAGCTGCTGAGGAAAAAACAAAAAACATAAGTTTTATGATATCTGCCACCACAGATGAGGAAAAAAGGCCTCCCATAAACCTCATGCAGCCCACAGGGTCTGGGTTGGATACCCTTAGACACTACAGCCCTCATTAGACCTACATGGAATCTAATGAGTAGGAGAGATTTGACGGCACCTGTGGCTCAACGGAGTAGGGCACCGGCCCCATGTGCTGGAGGTGGCGGGTTCAAACCCAGCCCCAGCCAGAAACTGGAAAAAAAAGAGTAGAAGGGATTTAGGAGCAATCCAGAAATTCACAATGAGGAGTAATGGGGATGAGACGTGAATCCAGGTATCTAATCCGGCTCCAGAACCATTGATGTTAATGCTAAACTTTATCCTCTCTAGCCTTCCCTACTGGGTTCTCTCATTGATGAGAACTTCGTGTTGTATAAAGCCCTGGTTTTGACATGTTGTTATTTTTTCTCGCCAAGGACTCTATACTCTAGGTTATTCCTGACAACTCAAAGTCAGTGGTTACCACAGTTAATGAAGAGTATGTTGCTTATGTTGTCTGAATAGGAAAGGCTCCATGAAGAACAGTGAAAGCAATTAGTTTGTCTTCAGCCACCCCCCCTTATACCCATGATACACGAAGACACTTGGCTTTACATCATTCTGGGGGCCTTCCGGCCCTCAGATTATCTATTATATGCCCAGAAAGCCTTCAGTCTGTGCCTTACATTCAACTTCACAATTCCTTTTTTGTTTGTTTGTAACTTCGATGCTGATGTGTCCTGAAATATGTCTCATTATGTCAAGGTCCTAAACTCTTCAAAATGTGGTATGACTTGAGGTATTTTGATGATTGACTTTTTATTAGTCTTCCAGACAGAAATCTGCTGAAGTAATTCTGACCTAATCACTGGTCTCGCTCAACTTTATGTCGTAATGTGAGCCAGGAAAAGTCACAGGGACCTGCCAGAGGCTCTTCTTGTCTCTGCCTTCAAATTCTGTTGCTGCTTTTGTTTGCCTTTCTCTGTACAAAGATACTGGGGTTGTTTACCAGTTTATAGAAACAAAATCACATATATGTCAGTGCTAACGTCATTCAGGTTGCTAAATAAACCACATAGCAACTGGTCTCCTCAAGACTAAAAATATATATAATTTTAATTATATATAAAATTGAAGGGTATGCTGATATGTTTCCCACATCATAGTTTGAGGTATCATTCTCTGAGCCTTTACACTCTGTATTTTAAGATGTTAACTGGCAATGAATAATTTTACCATATGTATGTTTTTCAATTTTTAGAATAAATTATACCAATATTTCACAGTGCAACTCTGGAATCATGATGTGTCATTTGATTTTCATAGGTTTGTAGATAGAACAATCCAGGGTGAATCTGGGACCAAGTCAACAGTCTGGTTCACCGCTGCTTTAATGTTTTACCGCATATGCTGCTTAAACAAAAAGCTTATGTGCATGATATCCTAAAACGGAATTTATGTTGTTAGCCATAATCGATGTGTTATGTGCATGATGAAGAGCTACAGACAGGTTAAAGTTTGATTTTTAGGTTAGTTAACATTCTATGTTTTCAATAAAAAGTGTTTTCAGCTTTGATATTGTCAAATGTAGACCAAACCCATTATTGTATGTTTTAGGTTTTTCCCTTCTTTAGTATTATAATAATCCGTATTTTTAAAAATGTTTTTCAAATTTTTTATGTTTGTAGCTCTTCAATCCAACTTGCATTTATTTTAGTGTGTGGGGTTTAGGATCTTTGTACCATCAAATGATTCCATAAGTCAAGACGTTACATAATCATCTCAGGTGTGCACACTTCACATATTAGTGTTGGTGTAATTTTATTCTGTTTTGCTAACATCCTTTTTTACTTTTTATGAGTGTTTTTTGTTTTTTTGATGAGAAGGACAGCCGCATACAATCCCCACATGATATTCAGAGAATTAACATACATATGGCATCCTGCCCATTCCATGGATTAATTTTAAAAAATAAAAGAAGGAAAGATGCATGAGAATTCCATCTTCTTCAATCGCTTTTTAGTTTGACAGTTATTCACCACAATGTATCAGATTTTCTAGGGCTGACATAACAAATTACTATATAATTTGTGGCTTCTATCAATAACAATGCTCTTATCGTGCTGGAGGTGGAAAGTTTAAAATCAAAGGGTCTGCAGAGTTGGCTCCTTCCAGAGGTTAAGGAGGTTCTGGAGGCTGGATGTTCAGGAGGTTCACAAGGTTCTGGATGTTCAGGAGATTCTGGATGTTTAGGAGGTTCAAGCAATGGCTGACGGCAAATCTTAATGTTCCTTCCTGGTGGCTGAGTCACTGAAATGCCACTTCTGTCATCATGTGTCATTTCTTCCTTATGGGTGACTGTGCCCTCTCCTCTGTTTATAAAGATGCAGCCATTGGGTTTCGGGACACTGTAATCCAAGAAGACCTCATCTTCAATAATTACACCTGCAAAGATTCTGCCTTCCACACAGTTCAAACTCTGAGAAGCCAAAGAAAGCCATATTCAAATTGTCATGGTGGACATAAACTTTTTTCCCCCTTTCAGATGTGAGAACTCTGTTCCTAAATAAGTCAATGATTGCTATCAAATTTATGCTGTAGATAAGTCCCCAGGCATATAGCCCAATATTCATGTTTCCCTTACCTAGTTAATTGAAAACCACCAGAAACTCGGAAGTTATTACTGAGAAACTAAGTATGTAGATGTGGGTACAAAAGAGTAGGAAGTATTTGAACCTGGATTGGCTTTATTGTCGATTAAAATGACAGCTTCTGTTTTGCCGTGGTGCACATTACCTTGTGAGGATTCTTTTTGAATGATTTCTCGAGTGATTTTATACACTTATTAGATGAGAGTGGCAGCACCTTGCCTGATTCCTCATCTGCTCTCACTCCGATCCCCTGTGTCAATCTAGATGATATTACTTTGAATATCAGCACACAAAAAGAATAAACTAATCTGTAGTTAATTTGGGAATTTACTGTCCATGGTGGCTGAAATTTCGCTTCAGAAGGCACATCGGTGCTTTTTAATTTGAGATGCAATTCAATGTGCACACTGTAAAAATCTCACTTCTCCAAAGAATTCCCACTTCTTTCAAAGCAGATAATTATTCACAAACTCTGAGTATATGACTATGGTTCAAATAGAGGAGAGAAGGGCGTTTTTGCAGCTACAGAGAGCTCCTCATGCTCTTCTCCCATGGTATGAAGGGGCAGCATAATGAAGTAAGGCCTCCAGCTGTTCTAGGTCCTCAGGACATCAATTAAACCATGTATTTCTGAAATCTGTTTCTGTTCCTCAATTATGTGCATTTTTGGGTACTCATTTATCGTCCTCTAAATCACATTCCAATTATGCTAAGGAGAACAGTGAGAGCATGAAACCTGAAAAAAAAATGACTCTCACACCATCATACTGATTTTTCCATAAATATTGTACTAATTTAACATTGTTCTGGCATTTCAATTTTGTCAATGACACTTGTTATGTTTCCACTTAAGTGGCATCATATTCAAAATCCCTAGTATATATTGTACCTAGAGGAAAAAACTTCAATAACATATTTATAGTATGAAACGTGAAGGCAAGATCAAATATTAAAATGGTAATTAATTCTAGACTTCAAATCTCATGAAATTGTAATTGCACATTAATAACTGCAAGTGACTTTGGGTCTGATGAAATAATTTAATTTTCATGATGAAGAGAGATTGTTTCAGGAAGCAATGTTCTTTTGCACTGGGGTCAAACTAGCATGTTACCTTAATAGTCATGGTGTTTAATCTGTCAGTCTAAGCAAATCTGTTAGTTATTGAAGAGATCGTATCCTCAAATAAAGTTTGCATATAAAGTCTCATGAGAACGTGGGAGCTTAGAATTCCAGGTAGGACTCCTCTGACAGTAGAACATTCTTTTACAAAATATAACTGGAAAATGTTATTGGCCCAAGTTTTATCCCAACATAGCAACCTGATTTTTTTATTCTTGCAGTGACCTATTAAAGCAAGTGGGACGCTTCTAGGCTTCTTTTAAGAGAGACAGAAAGAAAGAACTTGTGTTCAAGGAAACCAGAGAATATTGCCAGTCAGCTTAGCTTGATTCACACCTGCTGAAATTGTCCAAGGATGGAGAGGCCAGGCCAAAAAGTGAAGTTACAATGATAATAGCTTGTTACTTCCTGAAATCAAATCTTTTTTTTCCCCTCTTCAGTGGAGGTCACCATACTCCTGCATACATACACTCTTCCCTTGGAATTTGAATCAACCTGGCATCTAGAAAGCAGGCAGCAGTCATTCTGGGGTTTTTTAACCTTATGTAAGGCCTGTTGTCATGCAACTGTGACAGAGATTATCTGATGATATAATTTTTGTTATTTGTTGCATAATATGAAGATTAATTCTGGTCTTGATATGATATGATATGAAAATTAATTCTTGGACAATCACAAATTGATTGCTTTTGAAGCATTCAGTATGTCTGTAGCCAGGCCACTTGAGCTAGAATCATATGGTTCAGACTAGAGTCTGACTTCTCCATAGAAAAGCCGTGTGATCTTTGGCTGGTTATTTAAACATTCTACTCTCTTTTTTAAAATAAGATATTTTAAGAAATACTGCTCCTATAGCATCAAAAATTGCTTTAAGGATTAAATAAATTGTAGGTAAGACAATCATTTGTAATGGCTGTAACTCATTCTGTAAATATCCCCAGTGTCCAGTACGTGATTGGTCTGTACCAGGAATTTTTAGAATTAGAATTCCTTAAGGCTAGAAAGCATGGGAGATACTTCTAGGGCTCACAGTTGTGTTAATTTCTAGATTACCACCTCTGTCGGGATGGGTTCATTCTGAAAACATGTCTGAGTGTTTTAGAGATTCATGGGGAGAATCTCATTCTCTAGGGCCCATTAATCTACTCCTTAATCCTTTTAGGCAGTCTGTGCTGCCTCACATTTTGGCTCCCTGGTCGCTGAGACCACGCTCTAACTTGCAGCTGCTTTAACTCTTCCTCTCTGCTGGTGATGGGGCTTGCATCATGCTGGTTCCAGCTTTTCCACCCCACACACCACCACCCTGGCAGATCTCCATCTTACAGAGTTTGAGGATGTCGCACAAGGAAATCAGTGGGTTTGATTCTAATGAAGAACAGCGACTTACTTTGATTTGCTTTCTCAAATGTTCAATGTGTTTGCCTCTCCCAGGTCACTTACTGGGTTTGTCATAGTCTGCTGTGAACCTATCAACCAAGTTAACAATCAAAATACGTAGCCAATTTCTTAAAGAACTTTCACTCACAGACTTTACTCTGAAGTTCTCAAAGGGAGCATAATTTGTGTATATTCGACATGTGATTAAAACATGTCTATTATTCACAAATTTAAGGATTTATCTTTGGAGACCAGCCATTCACGCCAAATTATCTTTGTCACTTATCCCAGAAATTGTGCCTCTTTCCCCCTCATATAAAAATCCTGCTAGCTGATCTTCAAGATCCTCCTTGCCCAGAATGTAGGCATCCTGGTTTGGGGACAATCTGGGGACATTCCTTACATGTATCACTACATGGGAAAAACATTCCAGGAAACTTAATCTCAAATCACTTATTTGTCCAAACACATCCCTGAAAACTCCTTTGTCGTAAAATAGAAGAAAGTAAAACTGTGTCCCCTAAAAACAAATACAACTCACAAGTAAGCCTAGCAATGACATAAGTCATGCAACTTACTTTTCTAGCTTTTCTTGCCAATAGATAGGGCGATACGATTCAGTGCCGGCCGCTATATCATATGTTGAACTGAGTGAGTTGGGATTTTAAAACCCTTTAAAAAGGAGCCAGGATCCACTCAAACTCTCCTTTTTTCCCTCTGGTCTTCCTCTTTCTCTCATCCCAGATGTAGATATAATGGCTACAGCTTTAGCAATTACCTTACTAAGGGCCAGGAGGAGAAGGCTAAAAGGATGGCAGAGCCCCTCGGCCACAAGGTCCTCAAGCTGAAACCAAAAGGACCTGAACGTTTCCCTCTGATTAACTAGATTTTAGACAGGTTTCTTTTTGCCTGGAGCCCCCTGACATCCCTTCACTCAGAGCTTTTACTTCAGAAAATTTGTAATTGCAAATTCTCTCCCTTTGAAATGTATATGAGTCTTAAAAGCCTCTTGCCAGTTGCAGACACAGGATAAGTCTTTCTCAAGGAGGAGGGAAGCATCTTTTTATGTAAACACAGACAGAAGAGAGCTTCTCCAGCTCCCAGCCTGGGTTGTGGGGTTGGGCGCCTCATGTTAGAAGGCAGTTTTGCTCCTAGTTGTGAAATTACCTTCAGGCATGAAGACAGCAAAATGTTTACTTTTCCTTTGGGTATAGTTAATTGGTCAATCAGCAAACACTGGTGGCCTATTACTCTCCACCCACCTGCTCCCCTCCCCCACCCACACCCAGTTCTTAGAAACTTGCCCTGCTTTTGTTCTGCTGGACTCAGTTCAGAATCTTTCCCCCTCCCAATGTTACTGGGATAAAACTGACTTGTGTTTGCTCATCTTTACTGATAATTTTTTATATATTTAAACTACTACTGTGGTCCTGTGATGCTCCTGGTCTTATTGCTATTTGAAAGAATATTTAATCTCAATTTTATTCCTTTTACTGTTTATAAAACTTATCTGAAATCCCTAGTTGATATACTACAATTCTGTAAGAAAGTCAGGAATTATAATGTTTGATTATGGCTTCTCATCACTTGAAGTGCAGTGCTGTCAGGCACAAAGAGCTAGAGAGAAACTAGAAAGAGAGAAGAAACAAGAAAACTGTGGAATCCGAGCGCTGAACTACAAGGTTGAAATCGATCTTCATGAAATAATTGTTGAAAAAGATAATGGGGGTAAGGAGGATTAGGCTTTCTATAGCAAAATCACTATTCCAAAATATTACATGCAGAAAAAGATAATTATTTGCTAGGCATCCTAAAACGGTTCAAAAGAATAAAAATTGAAAGAATGTAAGATCCCATTTGGCTATAGTTTGCTTGTTTACATGCTCCTATCCAATAAAAGTGCAGAGAGTCTTGTATAGGAAAAACACTAGGACCCAACGATGATTCAGTCAGTCAGCGCCGCAGCACAGAAAAACAATACCACACCTAATTAAATTAGCTAAATGTTGCTTTCTGGATTTATCTAGCCGTTGTAATTTAATCAGAGCTAAACGAGATCATCATTTAATTAAAATTGAAGCTAATTAATTGTTCCAACTGTTGTTTCTATGAAAGATGCAATTTCTTAACGAAGCTGCTTTGATAAAGTGAAGAGATGGCTTGTAACATTGCCTTAGGACACTTGCTGTGAATTGGAGTCATTCACATATAATCATCTTCTTGTTTTAAATTTATATACAATGTTGAAGAGAAAACGTTTACTTTAAGTCTTGGGCTTCCTCATAATAATATTTCTGCTACCATAGAAAAATAAACAACTTTTTGAAGGGGTAGAATGAAAACTCAAAAAATTATAAGAACTCAAGTAAAAAACATACTCATCTCTCCTTTATTTGTGGGTCCCAAATGATCTCACATCCACTTCTATTCACTGTCATTCACTATTCATAGTTTTCAGTTTTAATCTTACGGAATTTTTGGGTTAACTAACTTTATTGTTATCTCTCTCAGACCCACCTGATTTCTGTTTGTCTTTCACTGCTCTGATTTAGGCAGGAGCTGCTTGTCCTGGTCCTCTGAGAGCATGCCATGTTCTATCATTTCTGCTGACCAGTGAACCGTCACACGCTGAGACTGTCCTCCCGACGAGAGTCAAAGGTTTGAGTACATCTCATTGCTGGGTAAGGAGCATTTGAGCAAACACATGCATGTTTGGGATCCTACAAGAAGTTCCAGCGAGATGTATGCCTACATTTCAAAGAAACAAAGCTTAACATAAAAGTGTTGCCTGCAGCCTCCTTTTACTCTCTCCATAAAGTAAATGAATTGATGCTGTTTCTATGACACACACACACACACACGCACACTTCTTTCTCTGTTTTTCTTGACCACATAGGCTTGTCTTCAAGGACTCCTTTGTCACAGGCTCCTGCTAAGTTGTTTTAGCAAGAATCCCTCCTCCTTGACATGTGGCCAAATTCCTCACTTACCACCATCATCCCTGGGTCGTGTCTGGTCACCTGGCATGTCTGGTTTTCTTCAGCAAGAACCCTTTCATTTAGGTTGTCTGAGCAAGAAAACCTTGTCGTTCTTTTCCAGGCTCACTGAGGAGACCCTCTGCCCAACCCCTGATGAGCCCACCCAGAGGAACTTAAACCGGGGGGGCGGGGTTCACATTCCCTGGCACCTGAGCACACTGACCTTGTGCCTTGGTGCAAACAGGAGACTCTTTCATGAGTTCAGCTCACGCTAGTGTCAGTGCAGACGAGAACAATACAAGATCTTATTTAAGGCACAGATGGCGAGGTCTGCGTGACACTCTCCCCTTGGATAAAACTAGGGGGAATTTGAAAATTATGTTTGGCTAGATGGTAGTCTGTATGAGGGAGATAAGGTTTTTTATTTTTTAAGAAGAATATTCACAAATAAAATATCAGCATCCTAAGGTAGGGAAACATTTGGGATATTATATCTATGTAATTTCTTCCTCCTATGATGCCTATTCAAGCTGCTAGAAGTATAGTCACGGTCCCAGGGGAAGGAAGAAATCTGCTGATGTCAGAATCCTAAGAAGGCTTCACCTTTAATTCACAGACAGTCTCTTCGGCTCTCGTAATCCTTTTAGAGACTCAACTATTCCTCTGCTTTACTCATGTTGTGGCTGCCTGAGGGTCAGAGGAGCTATAGTTAAAACGTGTATTTAGAAATACGCTAAGTCGTTTATGACAAAACTCATAAATTGGCTTCAGGAGAACTTGCTCTAATCATGTTTCTTGACACTAATTTGCTGTGCCCCCTTAAATGATTACATTTTCTATTGCAGTATCTCCCCGTTTTGAATGAAAGGGTCTGGTACCTACATCATTTATCATTCTGAACATCCTGGCCATCATTTAAGACTCCTTAATTTTTCCTCAGAATTCACTGGTTTAGTGTGCTCTAATTTTGCTCACACTAGGCTAGTATTGGGGAATAAAGACACAAAATGCAATTTATTGTCTGCTTTCAAAGAGCTCCTATTATAATGGGAGAAAAATGTACTGGGCAAGAAAGATCTTCCTAAATTACTTTTATACAGACTCCATTTTACGTGATGCCACAGAAAATCACAGCTGGACAGTAGTTAAAAGGGTAAAACAGAATTTATTCCGGAACTGTGACAATTAGGGGAAAAGAGACCTCAGGATAAAACTAGGCTCAATTCCATATATAACAAGGGAAAACGGAGATTTATAGTCAGGGAACAGTTTGGAGGGGCTGGTGAATAGGAAATTACCAACAGAAGACATTAAGGATGGCCGATTCTTGCTAAGACAACCTAAATGAAAGGGTTCTTGCTGAAGAAGACCAGACATGCCAGGTGACCAGACACGACCCAGGGATGATGGTGGTAAGTGAGGAATTTGACCACTTGTCAAGGAGGAGGGATTCTTGCTAAAACAACTTAGCAGAAGCCTGTGACAAAGGAGTCCTTGAAGACAAGCCTCAGTGACAGGGCCTTGCTGACAAAGAGCTCAGAGACGCCTCCCTCAAGTTTGGCCAAAGATGGAGTTTTGTCATTGGCTATTATATGGCTATTTTGTGAGAAAAAAATATTTTGAGTACCACTTAGTTCCTAGGCCTTGTATCTGGAGATAGGAATATAAAAACAACCACGAGCAAACCTTATCCTGAAGCAGCGCACTGCCCCAGTGGAGAGCAAACATGGGCAGGGACAAGTCTAGTATGAAGTGACGTTTTCTACTGTGCAGCTATAAGCAGGAGGCAGTAACAGGCACTCAAGAATCTCATCCAAATTAGAAGGTCAGAGGGGATGAATTGTGAAGCTTGAGATATTTAATAAAACATACATTTGTAATATCTGTTTCTTTAAAGAAAAATTATTTAGAGAAGGCTGATAACATCAAAGATATTTGTATGAGGTGGTGCCTGTGGCTCAAAGGAGTAGGGCGCTGGTCCCATATATCAGAGGTGCCGGGGTTCAAACCTGGCCCTGGCCAAAAACTGCAAAAAAAAAAAAAAAAAGGTAATTGTATGTCGATGAGCTAGCCAGCAAAACAATGGAGGAGACAGCTTTGTTTGTTTCTTGTTAGTAAACATCTAGTAGCTCAGCTAGTTATATACGTAAGTGTTTTTATTCAGCTAATGAATACCGTGTGCTGGGCACTGTGTATAGTGCACATAATTATGTGGTTCATAAACTCACACTTCTGCGAGAGACTAGCAATGATGAACTCAGCAAGCCTGTAAATGTGAAATTGCACATTGTAACTATTATTAGGTAGAAATTAAATAAGATGTCTTAATAGAAAATACAGAGAGGCCCGAGCAACTTACTTCACCTGGGTGGTCAGCAAATTCTCCCAGAGGAGATTACTTTTTAAATTAATACTTAAAGAAGGAACCCATATATATATTACGTCTATAAAAACTGGTCTTTGTGCCATAGTATTTGTAAAGATGTCAGATGGAGGTGAAAGGGCAGGAAAGTCAAACTCTACAGCACTGTTATTCAGCCGCTGGTCTGGAAGAGCTAAACCAAAGCACTTTATGGATAAAGCTGATGAGAAAAGGAAATAAGAAATTGTTTGAGCTTAGGGATGTAGCTGATTTACATTCTGGCTCAGAAAGTGGTCTGGTTGTTGGTTTGCGACATGCCATTTGCTGATGAGCAGGGAGTCTGTTGGTGAACTCACCTGCTTCTCTAGAATACAAAGCATAGAGAACACGAGCACTAATTAAGTCCTTAAAGAACAAAATTTGGCTTGTTCCCTCTGTGGACAACAGACCAGTAGGTCTAAGGTGTAGTGAGTGTGGTGAGCCGAAGATGAGGTTGTCAAGGACACAGATTTCTTAAGATTTAATTAGACATATTAAGAATCTGGATTTGTTTACACGTAATCAAAAGTACAGTTAGCTTGTGAAGCACGAATCCAATGTACTCAATTCTAATATGAAGGCAGTAAATGATCTAATATAAGGGGGGATAGGGGAATGAGGGATGGGGAGAGGGGACGAGGGGGAGGATGGAGGGTTGTGGTGTATGCACGCCTCTTGGGGGTGGAGCACAATTACAAGAGAGACTTTACGTAATAACCGCAATCAGTGTAACCTAATTGTTTATACCCTCAATGAATCCCAAACGATAAAAAATGTAAACTACAGATGGCTTTTAAGAGGGACAGTACGTGTTTTTATTTACATATGTATATATTTTTGAATGGTTATTTTATAGACGGCCTTCTATTCTCGCAAAGAAAATCAAGATAAATGCAGGAGTCACAACCAGAAAAGAATTAGATGATGTTGACATCATCTAAAGTTTGTCCCTTGTCAGACTCCTTATGCTGAGAAATTGGATGTCTACCATTATGTTCATGTTTTCCCATCGCTCATAGTAAAAGATTAGTGTGGAGAATTACAGATTGGTGTGTCATATCATTAGGCATCATTTTAATCTAAAGCAGATTCTCTAACAAGAGAATAAATACTCCATCCAGTCTTATAGGAATTCAAGGTTTTGAGCAATAATTTTGGGATGGCAAATCTTTTCAATTTAACTTTGAAATTAACCATCAACCTTTACACAAAATTGCCTTCCTCAGAGCTGCCTGTGGATAAGCACATGCTCGATGAGTTAGTGTGTAAAGAAGCCATTGAGTCATCTTGTGATAAAGAACATAACAGATATATTTTGATGAATTACTTAAAAATCATGGTTAAGTTTGTCACATTCACAAGGGTATAACACTCTGATGAAAAGCTGAAGCATATTCTGTCACAGAAACTGAGCACCACGAAAAGTGTTACAACAGGCATGACCACAGAAGGAAACAGTGACAGCCTAATTGCCACCAGACTTCCACTTGTCCACTGATCACAGAATCATTTTCACAAATATGTGTATTTGTGAAATATATTATTATATATATTTATACACAAAATACATAAATGCATTATCATGGCTGACTATGCAATCAGTTTCCACAATTAACTGCTGGGGACCTATTGTTTTGATCTCTTAGTAAATTACCTCTTCTACGGATATAAAATTGGGTTTTAATCTATGTTTATGAGGTCCTGTATTGTGAAATTTAGGAAACGTTAGTCATTACTATCTAGAGAAGAGAAACTTCATTAAAAATGAAGCTAATAAACAGAGGGTAACAAATTTGGAAAAGAGATTAGGCATAAAGTTTGATTCTATTCTCTCTCTCTTTCTCTTTTCCTCTCTCTCTCTCTGCCCAGTTATAGTCTTGTAATTGAAGGGTTTGAATATCAACATTTTCATCAATTACATGAGATATTTTTAATGTTTTTCAATAAGTTATTTCTTATTTGACTAGGCTATCTAGTTATAATTTTTGTCCACTGCAATTAAAACTTTGAATTATATAATGTTAATATGTATTAAATTGGTTCACACCTATAGTTAGATCTTAAACCATCTTTGCTGCGTTTGAATTACTTTAACACTAAATAAGCACTTTGATTTTCCCACTAAGAATGTTCAAATTAGAAACACATTTTCACTCCAATTGAGGGTAAAAACAAATATTCACATAAGTATGAGTCAAAACAAAAATAATGTCAAAGGCAAATCCTTTGCCCTTGCTACTATACAGATATAATGGATCCTCACAAATGGTGTAAGTTTTCTTGATTGCTTTCCACTGTGGATTGTTTACTTCGTTTGTCAACTTCATTGATATAGGTAATTAAAAATTGATCAATCTTTATAAACTTGTGCCACATATAAACAAATTTAATGAGGGAACTTAATGAGCCCATATTTAAGTAAGACAGCATTTAAAAAAAAAAGAAAGAAAGAAAATGTCATTGTTGACAGCACATATATTCAAGTTCCAGTGAAGAAATTAGGAAAGAAGACCTGATCAAGTATAATCCTCCACAATGGTTCTTAGAGATAATTAACTATCCTGTCTGCTAATTTCTAAGGGATTATTTAAATAAATAATCTCAGATAAAAATACGTACTGTTTATGCTTGTACACACACAAATACACACTGTAAGCAAAGAAACTTGTAAATTCCTAACAAAAAAATCACTTCATCAACTCATAAGCTATTAATTGCCAAATTTATTTCCTATTCTAATCAGTACCTACTTTTGGCTTGAATCTGAAATTAGTTGTGGGTGATAAACCCCATATTCAACTCCATCTTATTAACCCATAACACATATTGAAGCAAAGATTCTATTTTTTTTTTTTTTTTTTTGAGACAGAGCCTCAAGTTGTCACCCTTGGTAGAGTGCGGTGGCATCACAGCTCACAGCAACCTCCAATTCCTGGGCTCAAGCGAGTCTTCTGCCTCCACCTCCCAAGTAGCTGGGACTACAGGCGCCCGCCACAACGCCCGGCCATTTTGGAGGTGCAGCCGTCATTGTTGTTTGGTGGGCCCAGGCTGGATTCAAACCTGCCAGCT
>CAUYRH010081040.1:0-26934 GCA_963574655.1 Perodicticus potto
GAGGCTAGAGGCCTAGAGGAGGAGACGGGGAAAGACTGGGAGAGGAACAGAGAGAGCTTCTCTCTCCCTACTTGAAATCTCTCCCACTACCAGGAGCTTTGGTGTTTTCTGTATTCTTTTCTGTAAATCAATTCTGTCTTACCACGGAGGGGTGGGGGTGGGGGAATAATGTAATGAAGAATAATAAAATACATATATTTAAAAAAAGAAAAAAAAAAAAGACAGCAGAGCTGAAAAGGGATTAAGAGTTCATTTAGTTCAACTCCTTTTTTTTCCCTAAGAGAAAGAAATTGAAGCCCACATATTTAAGTAATTTTGATTTGTATAAGGGTAAAATTATTTGTCCCATAATTCTAAAGGATGCCATCAGAACACAAGTCCCTCTGGGAGCAGTAGGACAGCCTGGCGCATAGGTCTGCCCCCAGCCCTGTTACTCTGGCAGACACTTCCCACAGAGTCTAGTTTCCCTACCAATTAAGTGGGGATTATTCCACCTGCTCTGCTGTTCTCCGGGATTGGCAGAGGCACAAATGAGCTAAGGAAACGAACGGGGAAACATTCGCAATATACGTGAGAGATTACTAAAATCCTCAATATATGAAAGTTCTCAAAATAGAAAAATATTTCCAGAGGAAAATGGGCAAAGGATATAAAGACTATTCATAGAACCACAAATGGCCAGCAAGTATGTAGATGAACCACCACATAAAAGAAGAAAAAGCAAATTAAAATGCCAGTAAGTTACTGATGTGAATTCTTCTTTTTCTGGCTGAACTAGTTGAAGCTGGATGTGGAAATTGTGGTAACTCTCCAGACATTTCAGTATTAAACTCCTATAAGTAAGCAGTCTTCTCTACAACTACGATTTCAGACCTAAGAAAATTAACAAAAATTCTGTAAATATCACCTAATATCCTGTTTATGTTCAAATTTCTTCAGTTTGTACCACAAATGCCTTCTCAGGTTGTCCTTTCCCTCCCTCCCCCTTTCTCCCTCCCTCCCTCCCTCCCTTCCTTCCTTCCTTTTTTCCTTTCCTTCTTTCTTTTCCACTAGGATCTAACGCAGGTTCAGGTAGTATTTCACTGGGTTCTATCTCTTTGGTGCCTGTTTTGACCAGAGCAGGCTCTTCAGATTTTTATTTTTTTTTTAATGATATTGATTCATGTTTAACTATCTAGGCCAGTTTTCTTGCAGAATATCCCACATGTGGGGTCTGACTGTTTCTTCATGGTGTCACTTTCCTGAGAACATGAAGTTGTGCCTAAAGGCTTGATTGGGTTCAAACATTTTGGCAACACAATTTCCTGGAGTCCCGGGCAGCAGGTGCTGCCTCCCACTGGGATGTCAGGCTGCCGCCCTCTCCCTGGTCCTGTCTCCTCACCTTCTCCCCCATACCCCTTCACCCAGAGGTTTTAGCATCCATCTACTGGTGATCTTCGCCTGCATGGATTATTAATTGGGGGTGACAAAATAATGATTTTTCTCATGTTATGATTCTGTGTTTATTAGTGGCATTCTTCTGTAGAGAACCCCGCTCCTCTACCCCTTTCACTTTAGAACTCACAGATTATTCAAATGTAGTCACTATTCATTCAGATGTTTAAATCCATCCCCACTCATTGCTCTAATTCCAATCAACATTCACAGGGATTTTCCTTCCTTCTTGTGTCACTTAGAGTGAAAATCTTGGTTTCTCATAAGTACATTGATTTAGTATTGGCATTATCCAAAAATTATCAAATAGTTTCAAATTACAATTCAGTGTTACAACGAATAAAACTACTGAGGGAATTTTCCCGTTTCTTTGCAGTTCTTTTCACACTTTGAATGTGTCTCACTATGAATGTACAGGGTACTTTTCAAAATTGATAAGGATTGGGTCTTTACTAAGTTATCCAGGTTATTAATTTGATATACACTAGGTTTGTTCGTGCTGTTTGTATTCCGTTTCAGGATTTGCTTTTTCTTTTGATTTTTATATTTCAATTTGTTTTTGAATCTATAAATCACTTACATGGTTCAAAACTCAAAATCATACAAGAAGGCATGTTCTTCTTCTTTTTTTTTTTTTCAGAGACAGAGTCTTACATTGTTGTCCTTGGTAGAGTGCTGGAGCGTCAGCGCTCACAACAACCTCCAGCTCTTGGGATTAGGTGATTCTCTTGCCTCAGCCTCCCGAGGACCACACACACCCTCCACAATCCTCAGCTATTTTTTGTTGCACTTTGGCTGGGGCCGGGTTTGAACCCGCCACCCTCGGTATATGGGGCCGGTGCCCTACTCACTGAGCCACAAGCACCGCCCAAGAAGGCATATTCTTATGGTTTCTGCTCACCCTCTATAGGCACCATTGTCATTAGTTTTGTTTATCCTTTCCATATTTCTCTTTGCAAAAGTGAGCAAATATGTCTCCTTTCTTACATAAAAGATTGCATCCCATATACCCAGTTCTAGATCTTTATTTTTTTACATGTAATATATTCTGGAAATTATCAGTTCATGAAGATATTTCTAATTCTTTTTAATGACTGCACAACATTCTGTCATGTGGATATAGCACAATTTATTCAGTCAGCCTCCTCTCAATAAACATTTGGGCTGCTTCCAGTCTTTCACTATTATGAACAGTGCCACAATAAATAACCTTGTGTCTACAATGTTTCAGTATTTGTGAAAGTGTATCTTAGGAATAGGTTCCTAGAAGTGGGCTGAGTCAAAGGTAAATTGCATATATAATTTTGTTAGTGTTTTCTAAATTCTCCTCCAGAGCAATTGTACAGTTATTCACTCGCCAGAAGAGCATGGCTGTCTGTTTTCTCCCAGCCTGCCAACAGGACGTACTGCCCAGCATTTGGATTGCCTGTGATCCAGTTGGCGAGAGGGTGTGTTTTCAATACGCATTTCTCTTAAAATAAGGAAGGGTGGAGCATTTTGTCATACATTTCAAGGCCGTCTGTCTATCTTTTTCTATAATCCGCTTGTTTGTGTTTCTTCTATCTGAGGCTTTTTTGTTGTTTTGTTTTGTCTTTTTCTTCTGAAAGTCTAAGCACTATTTATGTATTAAGGAGATTGGTTTGACTCTTTGTGATGTAAGATGCAAGTATTTTCTTTCGTTTTGTCTTTTCATTGCATTTTTTTTTTGCTATAAAGATTATTATGATGTTGAACTTATCTATTTTTTATTTAACTGCTCTGAATTTTGAGTCATAATGGGCCTTCCTCACCCCCCAGTTGTAAAGGAATTCACCCATGTTTGTTTTTAGTCTTTGCTTCATTTCTTTACATTCTGATCTGATACATCTCTTATTTAATCAGGTATATGGTGTGAGGTATGGATTCAAATTCATCTTTTTCCAAGTGACCATCCAATTGTCCCATTGTTTCTTTTTTTTTTCTTTCTTTTTTTTTTTTTGTAGAGACAGAGTCTTACTTTATCGCCCTTGGTAGAGTGCCATGGCATCACACAGGTCACAGCAACCTCCAACTCCTGGGCTTAGGTGATTCTCTTGACTCAGCCTCCCGAGTAGCTGGGACTACAGGCGCCCGCCACAATGCCCGGCTATTTTTTTTGTTGCAGTTTGGTCAGGGCTGGGTTTGAACCCGCCACCCTTGGTATATGGGGCCAGCGCCTTACTGAGTCGCAGGTGCCGCCTGTCCCATTGCTTCTTATTAAAAGTCCATCTTGCTTCCTGGCTTAGGATGTCACCTTCATATATCTAAGTTCCATATGTTTGGGGCCTCTTTTTAGACTTTCTATGATGTTCTTTCTGTTAGTCTGTCTCTTCCTGCACTAGTACAACACTCTTCATTACATAGACTTTATACTAGTGTATGAGGTCTGACAATTAAGTTCTAGGATGAGATTGTGACCTTAACTGTCTAACCTCATATGATGACAGCTTTGATGGCCATTCCAGAAGACGAGTTCCAAAATTGCTTTGAAGCGTGGACTAGTCACTGGCATTGGTGCACAGCTTCCCCAGGGGAGTGATAGAAGGTATGTAGCACTTTTTCTAGGATGACTTCACAAATTTAATTGTCCAACTCATATGTATTACCTATTTCAAAAATTAATTAATTAATACATTTAAAAAGACATCGTATGAAGTATGGTTCCCACACTGCCAATAAAATAAAAAGGAACATCAGGCCTGCTTTCCAGAGGGTTATTTAGCATGCTATAAGCTCTCTATTCATGCAGGGGGAAAGATTGCCAGCATTTGCAGCAGCACCTGTGGGCAGCTCCAGCCCCATATGCTGGAGGTGGCGGGTTCAAACCCAGCCCTGGCCAAAAACTACAAAAAAAAAAAGATTGCCAGTATTTTTTCACCTTTGCTAGGCACTGCTCTAAAGATTGTGTGATCATTGGTTCTTCTAATGCTCGCACAAACTCTGTGAAAGAGGCACCATAACTACGTATCATAGAAGAGGAAACTGAGGCACGAGAGACGTGAAGAAATATGCTTGGTGTATGGGTCTAGTGTGTGAGGGGCCAGGATTATAATGGAGTTTAGTCTGACGTCCAAACCCTGCTATGAACCACTTCACTGGCTATATGGGAAGAAATCAGGAGATGGATGACCTGAATCGGAAAGTTTGCAAAGTTAACCAGAGCAAACTTCTCAAACATGTCAAACCTCAATCTGTAAGTGAAAGAGAGGGCTGTGCTGAAAGGTGGCCAGGGAGGGCAATGATGCCACGCAGAGAACTGGGAAATCTACGGAGAGGCCCACAGAGGGGCGTGAGAGCCAGGTCCACGGCACTGGCTGGCAGAGACCACCCACGCCTGGGGTGGGGCAGCTGGCGGCTGCTGTCACAAGTCTGCCTTGGACACAGGTGATTGATGGGACTCTGTGGCCAGCAGCACGGAGCAATGTGATCGGAGCAGGGGAGATTGCTCCAAATAGGACAGGAGGAGCCAGATTCCAAGGAAAAGTAGCGTGTAAAGAGGCAGGCGTGGCACAGAGCCTTGCCAGGGGATTTGGGGATAGGAATGAAAAGCCATGTCTGAACAATGAAGCAGATAGATTTGTCCACAGCCACAGGTGGGGCACAGAAGGGAAAGATCAGGGATCACTGTGAGGTGACCAAGGGGACGAAATGGGAACAAAGGTCACTGTGGGAACAGAGAATCGGGAAGAAAGGCGACTAATTTGGGGAATTAAGATTTAAACCGTAACTTTTCATTTGAAGAATAACAAGGAATTTCCATTTGAAGCAGTGGTTTTTTTATACCTTAGAATTACCTAAGGAGCTGTTAAAAATAAAATGGTCTATATAATTTATTGGAAGATATGAGCCCAAATGGAAGAAAATACCTCACAGCAATGGATAGGATGAAATACTTAAGAATGAAGTTAACAGGATATGTGTGAAGCCTTAAAGCTTCAAGACACAAGAGTAGATGTTCCCTCCAATTGGATAAGATACTTCACCATCATAATGATGTCAATTACCCCCAAGTTAAAATATACATTTAATGCAATCCCCACAAAATACTATTTTTTTTTCTTTTGGATCTAGAAAGGTGATTCTAAATTTCATGCATATATGGTGAAGAATATCTTGCAAAAGGAAAAGCCTTAGAAGGACATTCTGCTGAATATTAAAACATATGAGGCCTGACAATTAAGCTGTTTTTACAGTGCTGCCAACATAAGAGGAAGTGAAATCAGGGACATGTTAGCCCACATTTATGCGGATAATGCCATGAAGTAAAATTCAGTGTACAAAAGGATTAACTGTTTCTCTAAGGGAAGAGAAACCATCATTGACAAAGAGAGGTCAAGGCGGCCAGAAATGAGCAGAACTGACAAAAACCCTGTCAAAGTGTGCGAAATCATGCATTAAGAGCATCAGCTGTGAGAAGCTGAAAAGGCCAAGTTCAACATTGATAGAGAAACAGGAAAATCTCAACCGAAAATCTGGGCCAACAGCTCCTGGCTCTTGTATCACAATATACCAGCTCACACACTGTCTGTGACAGAGTTTTTAACCCGTAAACACATAACTGTATTGGAACACCTTCCCTACTCACCTGATCTGGCCCTCAGGGACTTTTTTCTTTACCCAAAGGTAAAGGAAAAAATAAAAGGAAAACATTTTGATGACATTCAGGACATCAAGGGTAGTATGATGACAACTTTGATGGCTACTCCAGAAAAAGAGCCTCAGAATTGCTTTGCAAGGTGGAAAGGGCACTGGTGTTGGTGCATAGCTTCCCTAGGACAGGACTGCGAAGGTGACTACAGAGATTTCAGCAATAAGGGATGTAGCACTTTTTCTAGGATGGGTTCATGAACTTAGTGGTCAGACCTCCTACAACTGCTCTGCTGGCCATTCCAGGAAAAGAGTCGCAGAACTGCTCTGAAAGGTGAACTAGGTGCTGGCTTTGGTGCACCTTCCCCAGGGGAGTACCTGGCAGGTGGCCGTAGTCATCCAACAGTGAGGTCGGTAGCATTTTTGTCTAGGATAAGTTTGCAAACTCAATCGTCTGACTTCGAATACGAGGCACACAGTTCAGAAGTTACAAAAAGATAAGTGGGAAAGGTCAAAAGAAAGTCTTGATCCTTCCTCTGTCCACTCAGCCACCCGGTTCTCCCAGAGGAAAGGGAGCTTCTGAGAACTCAGCAGCTGTCTGGTGCCACTGACTTGGCTTCAGTGGAGCAGCCCCTCAGGAGCCCTGTGTGTGCTCAGCTCCCTGCATGAGTCCTGCCATCCCCACTCTAGGACTCTGTCCTGCCCCCTGGGCTGGGGCTGCTCCATCTGCTCTTCCCACTTCTCTAGGCCCCACCTTCCCACCTCTTCACAGTGCACCCTTGTGTTCCCTCCCTGGGGCCCTTTGCCCACCTCCGTCCGGCTGGGATTTCTTTCTCCTTCATTTGAACGCTGCAGGCATGCCTGCCAGCTCGGTCCATGCATCACTTTTGATCTTGTACCACACCCTTGTACCTTGTTTGTTGGGGCAAATGCTCCATCCTCTTTTCACCCTTAGAGACGGCTACCTCCTCAGAGGCAGACAATGAGCCTTCTCGTCCGTATCTCCCTGGGGCTGTTGTTCAATAATGTTTATGTTACTGAAAAATTAATAAGATGGGAAGCATGTTCTAGACAAAAAGAAACTAAAGAGACAGAACCACAATTATAATGGCTAACACTAGATTCAATCCTGATTGGGGGAGCTGGAGAGAACTCACCTATCCAGTTGTTATTTCTATTTAAATTAGAGCCTTTCTTTTTTTTTTTCCTGTGGAGACAGAGTCTCACTTTGTTGCCCTTGGTAGAGTGTGGTGGCACCACAGCTCACAGAAACCTCAAACTCCTGGGCTTAAGTGATTCTCTTGCTTCAGCCTCCTGGGTAGCTAGAACTATAGGCACCTGCCACAGTGCCAGGCTATTTTTTGAGACATGATCTCACTTTGGCTCAGGCTGGTTTTGAACTTGTGAGCTCAGACAATCCACCTGCCTCGGCCTCCCAGAGTGCTGGGATTACAGGCGTGAGCTGCCGTGCCCGGCAAATTAGAGAAATTTGAATGTGGACTACCCAAGAGATGATATAATTTTATTAGGTAAGAAAATGGCATTGTGCAGATTGCCCTTATTCTTAAGAGTTACACGCTAAAGTATTCAAGGGCAAAGGAGCATGATGGCCTACTACTGACTCTCAATTGGGACAGCAAAATAAGACAGAGGAGGCCGAGAGAGAAGGGAAAGAGGGAGAAAGCACGTGGCAAAGTGTAATGTGCAAACAGTTGCTGCACTTGGATATTGGTATTCGCTTATTACACTTCCTACTTATCTGTACACTTGAAATTTACCATAATAGAAAGTTTGGAAAGTATGTTCCGTTGAAAGACGAAAAAGAGAGTTGTGTCCCCTCTCTGCTTGAATTTCTTCCTGGGACTCTGGGCATTGGCCCAGGACCCCCACCCTTCACTTCAGGGCCCCAGAGCAGTCTTGGCCCAGAATAAGCCAGTTCCTCATTTCCAGCGACATCTAATCCCCTTCACAGTGGGACACGGAGACAGCACTTGATCCACGAGTCATGTGCTCCAAGACTGACTTCATGCTCTGGCAGACAGTGGTCCTAGGAAACTGCCTTGTGACTGGGAGCCCCAGTGTACATCCTTGAGACTGGACTTCAACCAGCAGAGAGGAAAATAGATGGGGAGAAAGGGGCGAGTGTCGCAGAGGGGTGCAGCTGCTTGGGCAGCCGCCTCCTAGGCTGGCTTGTGTTCCTAAGATGCAATACATATTTTTTCCAGCTCTTCGAGAGATAAATGCAGCTCCCTGCCCTGGCTTCGGGGATTAGCTCCGGTTGTGTGATGGCTGAAAGAACAAGGGCTCCTTCTGTTCCCCAAAGCTGGCTAATAATATACCAATAAGTCATCTGTCCCCTGTTCATCAGAGGAGGAATTCCACAGCAAGAGTGTGTCTGTCTGGCTCCTTAAAGCAGCAGGAAGTTCTCTTCTTTAAGATTTCTCTCTTTGGATAGACTCCTTTTTAAGAAAATATTATAAGTGTCTCCCCCACCCCGTCTCGGTGTGTTCAGTATAGTCTGCTCAAGGTGATCACTGATAAAACCAGCCACACTGTGCCGTACCTTCAGGTGGAGAAGAGAACTCACATCTATCAAATGGAAAAACGGGGCGGCGCCTGTGGCTCAGTGGGTAGGGCGCCGGCCCCATACACTGAGGGTGGCGGGTTCAAACCTGGCCCCGGCTAGCTAAAACAGCAGTGGCAACTGCAACAAAAAATAGCAGGGCATTGTGGTGGGTGCCAGTAGTCCCAGCTACTTGGGAGGCTGAGGCAAGAGAATTGCTTAAGCCCAAGAGTTGGAGGTTGCTGTGAGCTGTGACGCCACGGCAAGGGTTAGGGTTAGGGCAACAGGGTGAGACTCTGTCTCAAAACAAAACAAAACAAAACAAATGGAACAAACGCAGCACTAGAATGGCGTGCCTCTTGTCTTAATGTCCTGCTGAGTGCACGTAGCTAGTCTGTGAGGCTGGCGTGGAAACCCCACTCTACAGATGAGAAAACGGAGGCTCAGAGAAACACACCGCTGGCCGTCACCAGGGAGCATGGGTGGCCAGGAGGGATTTGCACCCAGGCCTGTGGCTGTAAGGCTCCGTGCTCTTCTCGTTGTGATCTGCAGCTGTAGGGGTTATGTGCTCTCCCCTGTCCTAAAGATCAGGTTCCTAATGGCCAGATATTTTGATTCACGGTATCTGGCCTTTAAGCTGCTGCCTCTGGAGGTGTCACTGCTCACTCCCTTGGGGCTTCTTCTGAGAGCTGTTTCCACCCCGATCCTGACCCTCTCCCTAGGGTCTCCAGCGAGCTCCCCAATGCCTTCTATTTTCTCACGTGCAAAAGAGGGTTGTTTAGCAAAGGATCTCTTAGGTCCACTCTAGGATTCCTCCAAGTTTTCTCTCAGACTTACTTCTATTTGCTTATTGAAGATTCAGAAGTTTTACGGAAGGAAGGAAGAAAGGGAGGGAGGGAAGGATCATTTGGAACAAACAGGGCAGGATGCCAGCAGCATCTCAAAAATTAACCTACGTTTCGTTTCTGAATAGTTCCTCCCGGCAACAGCATCTAAAAGGAACGGCAAGCACCCACCCCACCCATGGCCCAACCCGCACACAGCACCCCTGAAAAGGCATCTGGGGCCCCTGGTACTGTCCCTTGGCCCCAGGCAGCCTGTGAACACCTCCGCTCCTCTTGGTGCCTGTCCCATGGCTGTCCTGAACAGGTCTGTCAGGGACATGGCCAGCCAATGGCACAATGGCTCAGGGCAGTATGCTGCCAAGCAGGCAGGACATAGCCCCTGGAGGCCACTCCCTTTCAGGTCACAGAGGGACACTTGAGGAGTGCTCTCCTCATGGACGAGGAGAGGCTCCCCAGATGGACATTCCAGTCCAAATTGGAGGAAAGGGGGCAGTGGGATGGGGCAGTCCTGTCCCCGGCAGCCGCTGACCTGCTCCTCATTTGCGGAATAGACTCTTAATAAACATGTGCTGCTGTGATCTTAGAAATGAGTCCATATTGTCTAGAATACAAACTACTTGGGGAAAGCCCGCATCCTCCACTTGCTTTGAAGAGGACCAGAACATTGAGGCTGTTCCTTATGTGTACACGTCCCCTCTTTCTAGGGACCTCGGGTCAAACGCGTAGCCTCCATGTCTGGGCTGGGTGTTGCTGTGTTATTTTGGTTGGGCACAGTTCTTATTATCAAGTGGAAAAAAAAATTTTTTTTTTTTTGAGACAGTCTCTCTCTGTCACTTTGGATTGGATAAAATGCAGTGGTATCATCTTAGTTCACATCAACCTCAATCTCTTGCACTCAAGTGATCTTCTTGCCTCAGCCTTCCAAGTAGCTGGGACTACAGGTGCCTGCCATAGTGCCCAACTGGTTTTTCTATTTCTAGTACAGTAAGGGTCTTGCATAGGCTGGTCTCGAACCTGTGAGCTCGAGCAATCCACTGGCTTTCGCCTCCCAAAGTACTAGGATTACAGGCGTGCGCCACTGTGCCTGGCCTGTAAGTGGGAAATGTTGACAGTTTGTATCTAGAATGAACCCCCATAGGCTGCCCATCCAGCCACCCTCCCAATAAGTTGGTCAGGAAAAAAAAAGGTGGAATGGAAATGGGCAGAACTGTCCAACACGCCCTTATTCTTCCCTTGGGACTTAATTTTTCCACTCCTGATTTAGAAATGACCACAGTTGTTAGACAGCCCCCGCCCAACAGGCCACCGGCATCCCGTACCCCCACTCAGGCGGCAGCTGGGCTTTCCTAACTGGTGATGCATCTTAATAATGAGGCGTTCCCAAGCAGCTGTTGCTGCAAATACCAGCCGGCGGCAGAGCTCCCCGTCATTACTTTGCTTGTTGGTCCTACTAATGCTTAAGAAAGGATTAAATTAATAATGCTACTAATAAGATAGAACTTACAGAAGAAAACAGAAGAGGAAGAAGGAGAAAATGAGGGCGGGGGAAGGGAGGCTGATGGAAGGAGAGGAGGAATTATTTCATTATTATTATGACTGTTATGATTCCTGGCACAGTTTTATAATCACACATCCCTGTCACAGCCTTGGGTTGTGACAAAAGTCTTGCTTAAAATTCCAAGAAGATTTCAACTTTTACATCCTCAGTTTTATTCATTTTCTAGGCAAACCACCCAACTGAACGTCCTCTGTCCCCATGAGGTAGGAGCTTGCACTGACTTCGAAGTGTGACACCCACCACCGCAAGGCGGTCCCATCAAGCCCAGTGAAGAAGCCCAGCCCCAAGTTCGAAGAAAGGCATCCCAAACTCCCGACTTAATGCAGATGGAAAATGGTTACGGACCCTGCTCATTTCTATATATACCTTGCCCTTGGCAATGATAAAAAACACGTGTGGAAGGAGCCGGTTCTTAGCTAGGGGTGTAGGTCATTCTTTTTCCAAATATAGAGAAGGAATGGGCTGTGGGGGTTAGCGGAGGCCTATAAAAGCCGAGGGGAGCAGCCGCCCCTCTGTGTCTCACTTGCTCGTGGGCAGAGGTAAGTCATAGCCCTCCTTTCCCCAGTCTCCACTGCACGGACTGCGCCAGCCTGGCGGGGCCCAGCGTTCTGTGCTGTGGTCCTGGTAAGGTGGTGCCTCCTTTCTCTCTAAGGGGTTTCTGTAAGATTAGTCAGATGTGGGGCGAGTCTCCCTGGGCCCAGGTGCCTCCAGCTCCTCACCCTCCTCCCACTCTCCCTTGTCCTCCTCTTTGGACACCCCATGAACCTGTCCACCATGCCCTGACATTCTCCCGTGGCGTCTGTGACCTATGAAGTGGCCAGAAGGGCTCGGAACTTGCCCTGACCTCACCTTTCCTGCCTGGGCTGTGCTACCAGGTATTAGAGACATTAGCCAACATTAGAGAGCTCTCCCGTTTGCAGAAAGGAGGGAGCCTGGCCCTTGGCCTGGTCCCTCAAGATTTTTACAGTTTTTGTTTTTTTGGCCGGTGCTGAGTTTGAACCCCCCACCTCTGGCATATGGGGCTGGTGCCCTACTCCTTTGAGCCACAGGCATCGCCCTCCCTCAAGATTTTTAATGGGGGCTTGGCGTCCATAGCTCGGTGGTTAGAGCGCTGGCCACATACATCGGGGCTGGCGGGTTAGAACCTGGCCCAGGCCTACTAAACAACGATGACAACAACAACAACGACGACAAAACAGCCGGGTGTGGTGGCGGGCGCCTGTAGTCCCAGCTACTTGCGAGGCTGAGGCAAGAGAATCACTTAAGCTCCAGAGTTGAGGTTGCTGTGAGCTGTGTTGCCACGGCACTCTACCCAGGGTGACATAGCGAGACTCTGGCTCAAGAACAAAAAAAGATTTTTCACAGGGATTCAGTCCCTGTTGCGTGGTTCTGAACGGAAGGCATGGTGACAAAAGATGAGGCCGTCCAGGCTGAGAGGGGCCAGAGAGGGAGGAACCGGGCAGTTGAGGGCTTTTCCCACCTTAACAGGCAACCAGAAGGTCATGCTCCACCTTCTCCTCCAGCCTATTCATTATTAGTCCTTTACCCTTATTAGTTACCTCATCAGGAGCTGCTTCAGAACAGAACCAGATACTGAAGCCCGAGGGGTCCCTAAGCTTTTGCCCATGTGCTTGTTGCCGCAGGTCTGCCGTCTCCGGGGCACTCCTGTCTTCTGCTCTCCTGCAGGTGGGACACTCAGGTGAGAGTTTGGACCTATCCTTGGGGTGCTGGACGTCTCCAGGTGACCCGAGGCTACCAGTTCCTCCCTCCTCCTGCTGGCTTTGAGGCACAGACAGCCAGAGGTGCTGGAGAGACGGGGAGGTGGGGGGCAGGGCGGGTGGACGCTTTCAGAGGCTGACGGCAGGTGCTCGCCGCTATTCTTAGCCACCGAAGGGAGCAAAGTCTGGTCCCTTTGTGCGAGGATGTAGCCACCTTGATTCAAGATGGTTCAAAAATTCCTTAGTTACGTGCCTTTTAGTACACTCTTTATATTATATTATTTTAATTTCTAGAGACAGAGTCTCAAGCTGTCACCTTGGGTGGAGTGCTGTGGTGTCACAGCTCACAGCAATCTCAAACTCTTGGGCTTAAGCGATTCTCTTGCCTCAGCTTCCAAAGTAGCTGGGACTACAGGCGCCCGCCGCAGTACCCGGCTAATTTTTGGTTGTAGTTGTCATTGTTGTTTGGCAGACCTGGGCCGGGTTTGAACCCGCCAGCCTCGGTGTATGTGGCCGGTGCTACTGAGATTACGGGCGCCGCCCACTCTTTAATTTTTAAATAGTGTTTATTTTAAATGTTCCCTCAGCGACACCTGGGTGTTATAGAAGAGGAAAAGGAGGTCCCAAGGCCCCGTCACCAATTCCAGCCTCAGATAATTGAGGAGCTTGGATGAAACAGGGCCCCTTGCTTTTGCCAAAAGTAGCCATGCCGTAAACAAGTGGCAATGTGACTTTGCCGGCACTCAAGGCCTCTGGGCTGAGCTCCACCGGCAGGAGGACAGCCTTGTTGCTGTTCCCGGCCTCTGAAGACCCCTGCGGCTGAGCGGGGCAGGGCAGGTGCTGAGACAGGCGGGGGGCGCCTGGTTCACTCGGGGGTCTGCCTTCCAGCTGACACCATGAGTAGTGACAGTGAAATGGAAGTGTTCGGCATAGCCGCTCCTTTCCTCCGAAAGTCGGAAAAAGAGAGAATCGAGGCTCAGAACCAGCCCTTTGATGCCAAAACTTACTGCTTTGTGGTGGACTCAAAGGAAGAATATGCCAAGGGGAAAATTAAGAGTTCTCAAGACGGGAAGGTCACTGTGGAAACCGAAGACAGCAGGGTAAGACTCCTGCTGCTGGCCGCTCCTTGTATGTGCGTCTGACCCACCCTGGCCACTTCCAGATGGGGCTCTGGCGCTGCAATGCCTCACGTGACATGGCCTCGGGCTTCCCAGGTGTCCTCTGAGAAAGCAGAGTAAATGCTGCCCTCAGGTTACAGGGTGGGAGAAGAGTCTGACTGTGTCTGATCCACCAGAAACCTGATTACTTTTCAGGTGCCTTTGTCAATGTTCACATCACTCTGGGCCAGAGGGGAACAGCTCCAGGAGTTCAAGAGAGCAGAGCTCAGATCTGACACTAGGGGAGCTCTTCCAGAGCACTGCCCTTGGGTAGCTTAGGTTCCCCCCTAGTTCTTCTAGAAATGACCATCTAACTGAGGAAGGAAGGAAAACGTGTGAGGGACCCTAGTGGACCACAAGCTCAAATAGCAGCCTCCCTGTATCAGGAAGGCATTGAGCGTTGTAGGCCACTACAGTCTGGCCCAAGCCATTGTGGGAATGCTGGGAGGAACTCTGGACTTTATTACTTTCTGGAGTTTAGACCAGAAGACTCTGGAAACGTCCCAAGAAAAGCCACACACCCCTGCCCCCAAAAAAGGAAGAAAGAAAGAACAAAAGTGATTACAAATGAGAGAGGGAAAAAAGGAAACCCAAAAGACAAGTAAAGGAAATAGTGTCATTGTGCTGGGCATGAAGGGAAAAGACATTAAGAACTGCCCACAAAACTGCTACCAAGCATTAAACCTCCCAGAAGATGGCTCTGTGCATATTTCAAATAAAGGAGCTGAGGCTCATAAAGCAGCAGGCAGGGCTAAGTCTACACATAGTGAATGGTCATCGAAGACTGTCTAGCAGCAGGCCCGATTGCCTGGGACTGTTAGAAGGCAGGCTTCTCACTCACACTGCCCAGAGATGGGACCAGGAAAATTGAGTGCATTCAGACGTGGGAAGAAGGCAGAGCAGAGGAGGGAAAGACAAGGTCCTCAGCCCCGGAAACCTGGGGTGTGGGGCTTGGCCTTTCCTCGCCAGTGAAGGGCAGACACTTACCAGTGCTTGGAGCCCCCGCTCTGCCTCTGGGTGCCTCTCCCTTGGCTTGTAATACTCTGTTCCCAGAAAGGGCAGGGAGTCATGTGGAGGGGCAGGGACACATGTTCAGGGTAAGGGATGAAGGGAACAAGAGGTGGGGCCGGGGGTGTCCAGGCCACTTTCAGAAAGCTCAAAATGTAGGCTTACTCTGTAGGCACCAGCCTGGCCGTCCATGCCACCAGCTTCCTTCTCCTCTGCCCCTACCCCAGGGCTGTGGATGTGCCCTGTCCTCTGAGTAGACAGGAAAGAGCCCTCGGAGGCGGGAACTGGATTTGGGTCCAGCGTTACTGAGCTGGCTACGTCCCTTGCCATCGTCATCTGTACGCTCTCACAGTGCTCTTTTTCCCTCATTTCTGTCATCCTTCCTCCCTCCCTCCCTCTGGCCCACTGGATAAGGGACAAAAGCCCTGAGTAACAGAAACAAATCACTTTCTATGGCCACCACCACAAGCCACCCCGTAACCTTCCTTACCCCGCCGTCAGCTGGGCTTTCTCCAGCGTCTGTCTCTGTGTGGGGTAGAGAGCTACAGCAGTCCCCCTGACCTCCCCTTTCAGACCCTGGTGGTCAAGCCGGAGGACGTGTATGCAATGAACCCGCCCAAGTTTGACAGGATCGAGGACATGGCCATGCTGACTCACCTCAACGAGCCGGCCGTGCTGTACAACCTCAAGGACCGCTACACGTCCTGGATGATCTATGTCAGTGAGCTCCGCGGGGCTCCTCGGGGGCGTCTGACGGGGCTGGGGAGGGAGGTGGAGACGTGTGTGTGGGTGCGGGGATTTTCAGAGATTTGCGCCTGATTCATTGAACAAAACAGGCGAAATGGAGGAAAAGAACAACAAAGGGAAACAGAAAGAAAAAAGATGAGTAAGCAAGAGCTGAGTAGAGCAGGAAGAAGAGGTGCGGCTAGAAGGAAGGAGGGGTGGAGGCTGGAAAGATGGGCCAGGCTGGGTCTCGGCACTGCCAGGTGTCATCTGTGGGAGGCTCAGCTGCTCCCCTCTTTGAGTCTCAGTCGCCCCATCTATAGATAGAAATCGTGTCTTCCCTCCAAGGGTTTCATAAAGACACATGAGATAATAATAAAGGCAAAAGTTTTCACATCATACACATACATGTGCATAGATTACACGTATGCCTTTCAACCCCCAGACCTACTCGGGCCTCTTCTGTGTCACCGTCAACCCCTACAAGTGGCTGCCGGTGTACAACCCGGAGGTGGTGAATGGCTACCGAGGCAAAAAGCGCCAGGAGGCCCCACCCCACATCTTCTCCATCTCTGACAACGCCTATCAGTTCATGCTGACTGGTATGTTTCCAGGAGGAAGGCTGCAGGGGGGTAGTGGGCAGGCACTGCTGCATTCGGGGCAGCTGCTCCTTGGCCCCTGGGCCTGGCACTGTGTGGTGTCCAGCACAAGGGAGAGGAGGGGGAAGGGCCCCCCAGGCCCTGGGGACAAGTTTGAGGTTAATGCAGGTGTTGGCTACAAACAACAAAACTGACCTTTTCATGGGTCAGAAAAAAACAAGGATTGACAGTTTCTTGTGGTTCAACCCAGCAGGATGAGAAGCCACTGGATGGTTTTAAACAAGGGCTCAGCATCTCTGCATCTTATTCTTAAGAGGGAGGCTCTCGATGTGGCTCCAAGAGTCAAAGTCTCAGTTAGACAGCAAGAATAAGCTTTAGTGATCTTTAGCACAAAATGGTGACCATAATTAGAAATAATATATCATATGCTTCAAAGTTGCTAAAATAGTAGATTTTAAATGTTTTCATCACAGAAAATGATAAGTATGTGAGGCGATGGCTTTGTTAATTAGCTTTTCCAATCCAATTTTTCTGCTACCCACATACTCCCTAGCTCTTATTTATTTTGGGTGGGAAAGAGTTTGATGGATTACTTGTAATTATCCTGCAGTTTTAAAAAAGAAAAACATAAATATGAACTCATCTGATAATTTTGTTATCTATTTTAGGTTACATAAAATGAAGTATTTTTATTTTGTTTATAATGTTTTTGAGTGTGATACTTTTTTTTTTTTTTTGAGACAGAGTCTCACTTTGTCACCTTCGGTAGAGGGCCCTGGCATCATAGCTCATAGCAACCTCAACCTCTTGGGCTCAGGAGATTCCTCTTGCCTCAGCCTCCTGAGTAGCTGGGACTACAGGCGCCTTCCACAATGCCTGGCTATTTTTAGAGACAGGGTCTCACTCTTCTTCTTCTTCTTTTTTTTTTTTGAGACAGAGTGTCACTATGTCACCCTCAGTAGAGTGCCATGGGGTCACAGCTCACAGCAACCTCAAACTCTTGGGCTCAAGCGATTCTCCTGCCTCAGCCTCCCAAGTAGCTGGGACTACAGGCACCCACCACAACGCCCGGCTATTTCCTTTGTTGCAGTTGTCATTGCCACTTAGCTGGCCCAGGCCCGGTCTGAACCATCTGTGCATGTGGCTGGCACCGTGCTATGAGCGCGCCCAGGGCCTCACTCTTGCTCAGGCTTGCCTCAAAGTCCTAAGCTCAAGCAATCCACCCACTCGGCCTCCCAGAGTGCTAGGATTACAGGTGTGAGCCACTGCGCCTGGCCTCAGGGTGATACTTCTTAATACAATCTCCAGGATGAAGTTTAAGCTTCCTCTTGCTTTTCTTACAGTAGAAAATGGTTTCTCTCCTCCACCTTTCTCATTTCTCCTGCTGCAAACCATGAAATCCTTTGTTGATTGTTTTTTCGGTTTGCATTATAAAATGCATCTTCCCATTTAGCCTTTCCTCGTGTCAGAAGATGATGGTCTTCCCCTCTTTGTTGAATTTCTGTTCCTCACATTGCTCACAAGCTGAGTGATGAGAGTTCTCCTGTAAGAAAGGTGTGTCCGCACTTTTTCTCCATGCTTCTCCTTATCTAAGGAGTAAAAGACATAGCTGTTCACGACTCCAACTTCCCTCAGCCAGAAGAATAATTTTTCACTATTTGTAAGACCTCCTTTTAAATCCACAAAACCTACAGTATTGATCTCTCTGTCCACTCTTCCCACAAACTTTGTCTATTCTAAAATGACTGTTTTTCAAATCAAACAGGCTGTTTCGTCCTAAACTAGTGATCAACTGTGTTTGAGGGATAAACAATGTACTTGTCAAGGGATGAGAGGCATATCATTTTTCAGATCACACTGATAGGCACATAATTCATATTCCTGAAGTATCACTTGGAAAATCCTTCCTCGAAGCCATAACTGTTCTTGTTATATGTGTTTTCATTGTATGCAATTCATGAGCAAGTTGAGGGCTTGTGTAGAGTGCAACAACATCAAAAAACATGTCAGACGTCTTCCAACAACAGAACGTAGCAGGAAAATCATTATGTTGGAAGAGGTCCAGCATAGGATCTGAAAGGGTTTTAATTATTAAATAAACATCATTTATATATAAACATATATTTTATATTGAAACATCATTTATATAAATGTACAGAATTATTAGTTATCAATTAAAAACAAAACTTTAAAGTTATAAAGTAAGAAGGAGGCTCTTCAAACTCCAACCAGAGGAAAAGAAAAGGAGAGGAGGGATTGTGTCATTTAACGCTGACTGCTTGAGAAATGAATGGGGTAGAATTTGGAAGCTCTTTTTATATTTCCTTCAACTCTATTTTATTTTTCCCTTTGACAGATCGTGAAAACCAGTCTATTCTGATCACGTAAGTATCCAAGGCATAGATGGTTTCATAGCTATGACAAAAGGTGCCACTTGCTCTATTCTGTTAATTAGAAAGCATTTGGAGGAAAGTCTATGATGAAAAGATTGATTTGGAGATGGGCAAGAAGGTATACAGAGAAGGCCTCAGGAAGAGGGAGCTACACATCCTTAGGTCAGCTAAGCCTGTGGCTATGCTGTCTTCCCTGGGTCTTGGTCTTCTCCAGGGGTGTCCCACTTGTCTGGTAGACATGTGTCAGATGTGGCTCAGACTATGTCCACGCCTGTGTCTACTAACACAACTCATTTCTTTTTCTTTCTCTCTTTTGATCACTCCAAATAGTGGAGAATCCGGGGCAGGAAAGACTGTGAACACCAAACGGGTCATCCAGTACTTTGCAACAATTGCAGCTACTGGAGACCTTGCCAAGAAGAAGGACTCCAAAATGAAGGTATGGCAGGGAGAGAAAGCCTAGCTGCGCTTCCACCCTTGTCTTAACCTCAGAATAAGGAGGCCAAATGTCATCACATTCTACACACTTCAAGGACAAGAGAGTAGGAAAGGATTTAAAATCTAGCAGGGCAGCTGGCCATCCTTGACAACGCAGTGTGGAGTTGACCCTACTGGACCAGACCCTGTGATTTCTTAGAAGACAAAGCTCTAAGTCTAAGGCTTAATTAACTAAGAAAGGTCAATTTGTGGGTGACTCAAAGAGCTTGTTCCTTGATGGCAGAATCCCAATATGAGAGAACCATAGCATATACTTTGAAACAAATTATTACAGCAGTATGAAATGAACACAGATGACCCACCTAAGTGGAGAATCAAGGAATTGCAGGCTAAATGTTAAGAAGGGGGACCAGCCATAGACAAATGTAACCAAACAGGAAACGTGTTCTGAGTAAGACCCGCTGGTGCGGGTTGGTCCTACAGCTGGAAAGTCAGGGTGGAGTCAGGGCAGGCAAGACTTGCAAGGTGGGTGAGAACTTCTTTTTGCTATCATTTTGTGGCTTAAAGAAATGGTATTTTTTCTTTCCCCCTCACTTTCTTGCATCAGGGGACTCTGGAAGACCAAATCATCAGTGCCAACCCGCTGCTGGAGGCCTTCGGGAATGCCAAGACAGTGAGGAATGACAACTCCTCCCGCTTTGTGAGTCTGATTTTGGTTAAGATGGGATTTTCTTTGCAGCCCACAAGACTGTCCGTCCTCAGGGAGCATAGAGCCCAGCAGGGACAGACAATGAAAGGACAAAACAAATGGACAAGATGATTCTAGGCAATGATACAGCCACGTGAAGTTGAATAAACAGGGCATGTGAGAGAGTGGCAGGGGCCCTGCCTCCAAGAGATGGGATGGCAGGGAAGGCCTCTCTAGGGGGGCTGAGCCAAGATCTGCAGGGGAGAAGGAGCTATATTTGAAATGGCAGAGAGGAGAAGCGGAAAGGGAAAGAACAACTGTACAGTCCTGAGTGGAGGAAGGGCCTGGTGTAATCATGGGACCTAAAGAGGGTCCATGTGACCAGGGACAAGTCCCATGACGTGAGTTGGAAGAGGGCTGTGGAGGAGCCTGTAGGCCTTGAGAAGGAGTTTGGATATTATTCCAAGCGGAACAGGAAGCTGCTGGAGGATTCTGTAAGCAGGGAAGTGGTATGGTTTGATTTACATCTTGAAAAAAAATCACTCTAGCTGCTTTGTTGGCTAGATATAGGGGGTGGGAGGAGCATAGAATAAAAAGAATGGGGAGAAAAGGGGAAATACTCCACTGGAAGGAGAAGAAGGGAGAGGGAAGCCACATTTAATTAAAAATTATAAAGGAAAAAATCTCCTATTCACACTATCAGGAGACAGTGGTAACAATCAGAGCCATGGCAAAATCTGGTCTCCCTTCCCCCCTCCACACAGGGCAAGTTCATCCGAATCCATTTTGGAACCACTGGGAAGCTGGCCTCTGCAGATATTGAAACTTGTAAGTATATCCACAGAGATCTGACGATGTCTGGGAGTGATGGGGAACAGTCTGGAAGAGCATCCTGTATTTATTTATTTGTCTTCCAGATCTGCTGGAAAAATCAAGAGTCACCTTCCAGCTGAAGGCTGAGAGAAGCTATCACATCTTCTACCAGATCCTTTCAAACAAGAAGCCTGAGCTCATAGGTGAGAATGAACTTTTAGTCATATTGGCCCTTAGATCACCAGACCGAGAAGAATTACATCCATGCATAGGTGACTGTATAGCTAATGAAGGAAATGTATTTTAGAAATGAGATGCAACCTGGTTGCAGTGGCACACGCCTATAATCCCAGGTGCTTGGGCGTGCTGAGGTGAGAGTATCATTGAGCTCAGATGTTGGAGGCTGCACTCCAGCGTGGGTGAAAAAGACTGTTTCTAAAAAATATAATAATAAGAAATAAGAAATAAAATACATTTAGACATAAATAAATTTTTTTAAAAAAGAGACAGTAGGTATCTACTTAGGCTGTGACATGCCAATTTGAAAAACCTAATCAAATGGACGGTAATAGATTAAACTGCCACTGACTTCAGCGCTGCTTTGTAAGGCTCAACAGGAGCACTTAACTGTCCTTTGGCACCCTCTCGTGCCTTGGCACAGAAACCAACATATCGCCAGGCGCTGTGAGGCGGAGGCACGCTCAGGCCGACAGTCCACCCTGTCCTGACGGGGGCCTCCGTGCACAGTTGTCTTTGCTCTTTGGCTGTGTCTGCTCAGGCTTCAGGTCTCCAACCTGGAGACAGGCTGCTTCTTTTCAGCAGCTTATACTTACCAGTGTGGGTTCCTGTCAAGACCCACACTCTGCCGGTTTTCCTATTAACTTTTCCCAGCCGATATTGACATGCACCTTTCACGTGGAAAGCAAGAGAATTAAAATATTCTTTCTAGGGTTCTTAATTCTCCATTGCACTGGGGACTGCAAAGTCTTGCTTGGACTGTATTTTCAGGGACAGCCTGAGGACCACAAAGCTGTTTAAAAGAGATTTCTAACTCTAAATTCTATTTGGGGGTCCAGAGGTCAAAGTCCCAGCCCAGAATGTGGGTGCTCAGATCCCACTTGTTGGATGTCCTCTTTGCACCTGTGTGACCTCACACTGCCTGTCATTTCAGAGTTGCTGCTTATCACGACCAACCCTTATGACTACCCATTCATCAGCCAGGGTGAGATCCTGGTGGCCAGCATAGACGATGCTGAGGAGCTGTTGGCTACGGATGTAGGTGGAACCACAGAAAGGGGTGGGTGTTCCTCCCCCATCCCTGGGGCCAACTGCCTGACCAGCTGTTATTTCAATGCCAGAGCGCCATTGACATCCTGGGCTTCACCCCGGAGGAGAAATCTGGGCTGTACAAGCTGACAGGAGCCGTGATGCATTATGGGAACATGAAGTTCAAACAGAAGCAGCGTGAGGAACAGGCAGAGCCAGACGGTACCGAAGGTACAAACTCCACAGAAGGCCGCCAGCCAGAGCAGGGTGGTTGCTCACCTGAGACCATTTTGTTCCTCTTCTGAAAATGATTAATCTTTCTTCCATCTGGAGAGGTGGCTGTGTCTTTCTGGGATCTCTGAAGCCTATAGGCACTGTTGCCACTCATTTTTGCTGAATCACTGAATTACTAGTTTTGGATGACTAAGAAATGACTAGAGTTTTCTGGAGCCCAGCCTTTTCATGAAGTCGATAATATCCTCTGAGTGACTTAGCTTCCCATGGGCCACATCTAAGCAGTTCATGAATATGGAATGTACTACATACCAAGGCAAACTTGGCCAAACTCTGAAACATCTGGATGACCTTCATAGTGGCTCTTTTACTTTGCATAACATCATTTTTCTTTTTCTTGCCAGTGGCTGACAAAACAGCTTACCTGATGGGCCTGAACTCTTCAGATCTCCTGAAAGCCTTGTGCTTCCCCAGAGTGAAAGTTGGGAATGAGTATGTTACCAAAGGCCAAACTGTGGATCAGGTAACCGCTTCAAGGCCAGGAAGGGAAGCAGGCTGAAGGCTGCTGCCCTTATGCTCAGAGCTGATCTTTCCCCTAAAGGTTCACCATGCCGTGAATGCCCTTTCCAAGTCAGTGTATGAAAAGTTGTTCTTGTGGATGGTCACGCGCATTAACCAGCAACTGGACACCAAGTTACCAAGGCAACACTTCATCGGTGTTCTGGACATCGCAGGCTTTGAAATCTTTGAGGTTTGTGTTACTTATGTTCCTATCTTCATATGACTTTGTATGGAAGGGTTAGCGTGCGTGATCCTAAAGGGAACGACACCAAGGTGGCCGTCTTGGAGTTTCTTACAAGAAACCAGATGGAGAGTGGATCAGGTAGAGGAGATGTTGGGAGAGTTTGTATTATTTTAAGAGTGGGGAAGACTACCCTCAAGCAGAATTATAAATGACATCATCGAAAGGATAAAAGAAAAAACTCAAATGCAAATACTGATTTAGAGCTAGAAAAAAGTTACAGAGAATTCGATAAGAAGTCAATCACACGATATTTTACATAAATATCTTCCTGCTTTGGTGCAGATGCACATAGCCATTTATCAAAGTGTATCTTTGATATCTGCCCCAAACAAGATCTGCTAGGGAAGGAAAAGATGAACTTGCAGTGTAATAGAGGAAAACAAAATAGAAATCTACAAGGCACACAGAGGAGCAACTATAAGACAAAGTGCACGAGAGATGCCCAGACCATGGGAACTGAGGTGAGGGGAAATACCTGCTAGTTGAAAGTGTCCAAGGGGTAGAGGTGATGTGAGCCAGGCCTTGAGGAATGTGACCATATCTGAAAGTAGAAATGAGTTTGGTGAGGGCCTGAGGCCATAAGGAGGAGCACTGATGGGTCTTTGACTTTGAAAGGAGTCTAACTTTCTACGTGAATATTATTATTTTGGTGTTAGTATAATAGCCTGGAGCAGCTGTGCATCAACTTCACCAACGAGAAACTGCAACAGTTTTTCAACCACCACATGTTCGTGCTGGAGCAGGAGGAGTACAAGAAGGAAGGCATCGAGTGGACTTTCATTGACTTCGGCATGGACCTGGCCGCCTGCATCGAGCTCATCGAGAAGGTATCCTGTCCCACCCACCCAGTAACCACTTCTCATTTGCTCTGCTGCTTGTCACTGCAGCTCATACTTATCCTTACCCACTTCATCTTGCCCTAAATCCAGCCTATGGGCATCTTCTCCATCCTGGAGGAGGAGTGCATGTTCCCCAAGGCCACAGACACCTCCTTCAAGAACAAGCTGTATGACCAGCATCTAGGCAAGTCTGCCAACTTCCAGAAGCCCAAGGTTGTCAAAGGCAAGCCTGAGGCGCACTTTGCACTGATTCACTATGCCGGCACTGTGGACTACAACATTAATGGCTGGCTGGAGAAGAACAAGGACCCTCTGAATGAGACTGTGGTCGGGCTGTACCAGAAATCATCAGTGAAGACTCTGGCTAACCTCTTCTCTGGGGCTCAAACTGCTGAAGCAGGTAATGTTCAAAAGTTTGACACTTGCTCTAGGTATTAGAAAATGTGATGTTAGGTTGAGGCTGGTGATCTCACAGCCCTGGGAGAAGGGTCGCAGGCCAAAACCCTGGTTTCTCCGGTATCGAGTAGGTAGGCTGCCTTGACATTATATACTTGTGGCTCATCCTACAGACAAAGGCCCCACTGCAAAGAGTCAGAGAGCAACTATCTGACTCCGAACCAATGAAAAGCCTGAGCTTCTATGATTCTCTCTTCCTTCTTCTACCACATCTACGGTACATTGACTATCTGGGGATATTCAAGGCAATGTACTCTCAATGCTAGCTTCTATTGATGATTTTTGAAGTTAGTGTGTCCCCAAATATACTAATATTGGGGAATCCATCTCTACATGGTAGGGTGACTACCCTTCACTTCATTTCCCAATGGGAAAGAATCCCAGAAAAGTGAATGCAAACTTAATGGAAAATAAGATTCATTCATGCTCAGACAGGTCAGTAGTGTAGAAAAATGCTCCACTTGATAAAAGCACAGGAATCAGCAAAATAGCAAGAAGTAGTAGGGCCCATATTTGAATAACATCTTTTTTTTTTCTTTTCTTCCAGAGGCAAGTGGAGGTGCCAAGAAAGGTGGTAAGAAGAAGGGCTCTTCTTTCCAGACTGTGTCTGCCCTTTTCAGGGTAAGGGAGAAAATGTTTTTGATATTCTACAGTACCTTTGGGAATTTTAAAAATTATTTTATTCTATTTATTTATTTTTTAAATTTCAGATTAATATGAGGATACAAATGATTGGGTTACAATGTTTGTGCTTGTTAGGTAAAGTCCCTGTTGTAGTTCTGTCCCAAACCCAATAAGTGAGACATATACCCTTACACTGTGCCCATTAGGTGGAAGAACACCAACCCCCCCTCCCTTCTCTCCTCTCCCAGGAATTTGTTTTTAAAAGTCCAAGATCTTTGCACAAGTCATTTAAAAAAGGACTGATACTAACTAATGACTCTGTTGATCTAACTTTGGACAGAAGTTATTACTCAGAAATTATTAGCTCACCTTTCATGCTAGGTCAAATAATGAAGAATATTTTAGAAGATGTTTTGTAAAATGTAATTCTCTTCCATTTATAGTTCAGCTGAGTCATGAAAAAGAGTAATGATATGTACCTCAAAGAGATTAACAGATACTAGTTACTCTAATGAATTCTAGCAGCTAGTCTGCAAGAGTTAGCCATGAGGCTAACATGGTACCCTTGCTCTTAATCCAGCCAATTCTCAATTATAACTGGTAGAATTGTTCCCTTATAGATAACCTTATGCCCTAAAAACATATAGAACTGGCAATGGTGAGCTATATTTCTGAGGGAAAATGAAAAGTCAAAATGTGATAGAAGCTTGCATTTCCTTATTGGAGAACTACGGAGTTTAGTAGAAGAAAGAGTAATCATCTATCACGGGAAGACTATGGCCTTGTAAATGCATGTGGGTGGCTAGGGGCCAAGGTAGGAAAAAGGATGGTGCTGTTACAAACTGAAAACAGGCATATGTCAGGATGTTTTCTATGTGTAACTCCTGACAACTCAAGTGCAGGAAGATGTACTGCAGAGGAACTTGCATCTCAGGAGAGGCATTCAAGGTGTTACCTCAAATGAAAACAGTCATTTACTGGTCCATACTAGTCATTCAACTCAGCTACAGATATTGATTTTATAGACACCACCAACTGCTCATAACCATGTCTGAAGTCTGAGATGATGGGATTTTTCCTGATTTTACAGGAGAATTTGAACAAGCTGATGACCAACCTAAGGAGTACCCATCCTCATTTTGTGAGGTGTATCATCCCCAATGAGACCAAAACTCCTGGTAAGAAGTTCTGAAATACAAGTGCAAATTGTGACTGCTGCCCCAGCTTTTGAGTACCTCTGCAGTGATAAATATGCAATTTTCAGGTGCCATGGAGCATGAACTTGTCCTGCACCAGCTGAGGTGTAACGGCGTGCTGGAAGGCATCCGCATCTGTAGGAAAGGATTCCCAAGCAGAATCCTTTATGCAGACTTCAAACAGAGGTTAGTCCTAATTACAGAGTGTCATGAAGTTTAATATGAGCGAATTTAACGTAAGCAAAACAATTTAGTGAAAAATATGCCTCTATTTCTTATTTGCAATTTGTCACAAAAAGGTAAACTTGTAAGTCTCAAACACTTTTAAAATAGATATATCATATTTTTAAGCGCTGTGCAGAATTTTTATTGGACTTACCAAGCTGCCAGCTTAGCTCACAGATATACACATTAACTTTAGTAATTATGAACTACCTTTTGAGTGCTTAATATGTTTGGATTACCTCATTTAATTCTCTCTAAAACCCAGTAGAAGTAAGTGTTGTCAAAACTTTATTGTAAAGATGAATAAGCTGAGGCTCAGACAGATTATTTGTCCAAAGTCACACAGTTAGTAAACAACTGCCTTGGGACCTCTTCCATGCATGTATGACTACAAATAAGTCATTTTCTGTCACTTCTTTTGGTATTATCTGTCATACTCTTTTTCTCTCGCATATTAGTTTCTCAATTTTTCCCAGAAACAGAGGGGACATGTTACAAAAATAGCCCCTCAGATCCCTTTTTACCTCTCTAGATAAGCCAATTTTGGGAATCAAAGAAGAAGCAAAGGGCACGAAGGGCTGGGTGGCTGCTGCTGGGAGATAGTCTCTCTCAAGTCTGGATTAGGGCAGTTGACAGATAACTCCAGTGCTCAGGACCCAAAGCACCTTGAAGTTTGATTTTAGGTGATTAAGACAGTTCCCTACAGCTAAAGTGTAACTTCTACCAGATTTCTCAACCAAAAGTAGT
>CAUYRH010081044.1:0-17609 GCA_963574655.1 Perodicticus potto
TGGGCTTCTTCCACGACTTAGCAATTATGAATTGGTCTGCAATAAACATTCTGGTACAGATATCTTTATTGTAATGTGATTTTTGGTCTTCTGGATATGTACCTAGTAAAGGAATTATACTTAGAGATCTAAAAATAGATCTGCCATTTGATCCTATAATTCCTTTACTAGGTATATATCCAGAAGACCAAAAATCACATCACAATAAAGGTATCTGTACCAGAACATTTACTGTAGCCCAATTCATAATTGCTAAGTCATGGAAGAAGCCCAAGTGCCCATCGACCCACGAATGGATTAGTAAATTGTGGTACATGTATACCATGGAATACTATGCAGTCTTAAAGAAGGATGGAGACTTTACCTCTTTCATGTTTATATGGATGGAGCTGGAACATATTCTTCTTAGCAAAGTATCTCAAGAATGGAAGAAAAAGTATCCAACGTACTCAGCCCTACTATGAAGCTATAGCTTTCATACGAAGGCTAAAACCCAGTTATAGTACAAGAAATGGGGCAAGGGGCAAGGGAGGGGTGGGGAGGGGGGAGGATGGGTGGAGGGAGGGTGATTGGTGGGATCACACTTATGGTGCATCTTAGAAGGGTACAAGTGAAAATTTCTAAATGTAGAATATAAATGTCTTCATATAGTGATTAAAAGGCCATGAAGGCTATGTCAAATAGTTCAATGAAAATATTTCAGATTGTATATGAAGTCAGCACATTGTGCCCCATGACTGCACCTATGTACACAATTATGATTTAATAAAAATCGAAAATATAAAATTAATTTTCACTAATAATCTTTAAAAGTGCAAAAGAGCATAAAGTTTTTTTGGCCGGGGCTGGGTTTGAACTGGCTACCTCCGGCATATGTGGCCGGCGCCCTACTCCTTTGAGCCACAGGTGCCACCCAGTATAAAGAATTTTTAAATGAGAAGTTCAGTATGCAGGCTTGCTTGGCTCCAATAGACCGGAATCTAAGAAATCCACATACCATAGTAAATGTCTCCAACTGCTTATCAGGCTCATTGTCACCTTAGGCTAAGCCCTCAACTCTTCATATCCTCAACATATCCAAAAGTCCCCTCAAACAAAACAAAATAAAGAATTTTTTTTTTTTTTACTTTCTTACTCCTGTTATGGTATCAAAGAATCTGCTATAACATTATCATTTATCAGTCACATGAGAAACTTCAGAATTCAGGTTCTCATTTGCTCCTGCCTGGGTTACCCTAACAGCCTCCTAATCTGTCTCCCCATCTTTGATCTATCCCCTACTTGAATCCAAATAGCAGGCAGCCTGCCAGCCTGCGGAAATACCACTTTAATCATGTTACAACTCAACTCAAGAATCTTTGAATTTTATACTATGGGTAGTGGAATGCAAATTCTTTATAACAGCATTCAAAGCTTCTTTCTAATGTTACCTTTTGCTTCTGTTCAATGTGAATTCTTTACAATCAGGCTGATCTGTCCTCCTAAAGACTTGCTCAAGCTGTCTTCCTACCTTCACTTTCTTGTCAACACAAATTCATCCTCCCAGTATATTCCACTAAAATGCTAATATGGTAACCATTACAGCTGTAAATAAATTATTTTCCTTTGGAATATCAACAATACTCAACCTATTGTCTAATCCACTGATTGGGCACTGTCTGCTGCTGTCGAGCAATTGTGTATCTATGATCTAATTTCATTAAGTAGAAGAATTCCCTTGTGGACTCTTATATTTGTACTTCTTACAGCTCTAGACAAATTGGTAGAAATCTGGTAAATGCCCAATTAATATTTGATGAACAATGAATGATCTGCTTGTTTAGTTTTGGTACCAAGCCATATGTACCTATTTGGCCATAAACATGTATAAGAAATTCTATGTATCTCTAAGGTTTTTCTCTAACAAAATACAAAATGACTATTATTTTACATAGGTTCATGCACTGAGGGTCTCCAAGACCACACCCAGGTTCTCATTAGGAGAACTCATAGGACTCGGCATATAATAATACTGACAGCTAAGAGTTACTACAGCAAAAGGATACAGAACAGAATTAGCACACCATTTCTCCAGCATTAAATTGTGACAGTGTGTGCTGTCTATCAGGGAAGCTCATTAGAAACTCAGTGCCCAAGGTTTTTACTAGGTCTGGTCATGTAGGCACCCTCTGCCCCGCATGGACCGAAATTCCTGACTTTCAGAAGATGTTTAGCATAAACCTTAGTTTGCACAGTCTAGGCACAGTGAGCTATTTTTACCATTTAGGTCAAGTTTTACATCACACATGGGACCATTTATCATTCAAGTTTCCATATACCGGCTAAGGGCCAACCTTGTAAACAGAACTTTCTGAGAACAGCTGTTTTGGGCCTGGTACATTAACTCTTAATTCATTTCATATTTTTATGGAAGAAATGTTATAGTGTTAACTCTATCTTATTTAAAAGGTTCACATAAAGTGACCAGAAAAAATTAAAATCTAGCATTTAACTAGAGATACACTGCCTAGATTGGTACCTATTAAATTTAAAGTTGAGTAATTTTGAAGTAATTAATTTCTTTGGGTATTTCTAATTCTTTTTCTTTCCTTATAAAATGAAGTATCTTTCTCAAACCAACGCTTTTGTGGTTGTCAGAAGAAAGGAATTAAGTACAATATCTAAGCAAAGGGGCCTTCTTGGACAAGTTCCCTGCTTCTTAGTGTCAAAATACTGTTTGATGTTTTAGGTACATCACAATAGCCTGATATATCAGCAGCTGTTCCTATTTTACAGATAGAAGCTTTGAGAGGCTAAGTAACCCATCCAGGTTTATGGCAGTGGAATTGGGTATTTATGCTTAGACTCAGCAAATCTTTGTTTTTACCTCTACACCAACTTATTTCTGCCTAACTTCAAGGCGCAGCCTCCTTATTATGAATCATTTCTCTTAAATTATGTGGCTTTTTTGGTTTGACAATACAGAGTATTCTTCTTTACTTTATTTACCTTGATTAAAGTCAGATTTTAGTCAAAAGAGAGAGGAAAGTTTAAACAGGGTATTCGATTTTTTTACTTACAAGTCTTGCAGAGCACAAATCAAATTGTACCCCATGCTAGCTAAAACCATTAGGAAGCTCCCACTCAGAAACTCTTCTGTACAGCACACAACTTTTTCCTTTATTTGGCACCACCCTGTCTGAAGTCAGAAAGAGCTGTATCAGACAGAATCTTGGCATTGCACTTACCATCTGTGGGGGCCTTGGGAAAATCAGTTATGCTTTCTGAACCTCGTTTATTTGCCCACAAAATGGGAGCCCTTACCCCATAGACTTGCTGTGAAAATTCAAAAGATAATTATGTTTAAAAGGTCCAGCCAACACACGTTTGCTGAATGAGTAACTGCCTGCAAAGAGGGAATAATTGATTTATGAGAAGCTCAATCAATATTCCCAGGAAGGAGAAAGCAGGTAGCAGACAAGCACCCTGACCAGCAGGTGTCACTACTGGCTCAGGAGCCCCAGCCCAACTGCCCCACCTCGGGTGTGTCCAGGCAACAAACCATCCTAGGCCGGGGGTTAAGATTGTCACCTGCACATACAGGACATTCACAAGTAGTTTTAGCCTTTTCAACTTCTTAAAAGCTAGTCCAATATACTTTGCACCATTCTAGGTCACATTGTTCTCTTATAGGTGTGTAAAAAATTATGTAGTACGATTAATTAGCTAAATATCCACAGACGTGTTATCACAGCTTACTTTTGAAAGCTATCCCCAGAAGACTACTATTTAATTTTGAAAATCAAGAGTGTTTCATATATTCTTTGGTTTAGCCAAGTAGTCATTTTCCGGCTTCCACTGGCTCCAACTTTACCACAACGAACAATATTCTGGTCCCAATTCCGCAACCCATTGACATTATTTCCTTTACATTATTAATGGGAAGAGAGAAAAAGAAAGCAGAATATTCTTAGAGCAAATACAGCATATAATGGCAAAACAAACACAACTGTTAACCCTTCTCCTTGATCTCCAGAATTCAAAAGTTCATTTAAAAAATGCTTTTCTGTCGTTCTTTAAAAAAAACCTCTTTTCTATTATATTTTCTTGAAAAGAAACACCTTAGAGGAATCTGTCAACCTGCAAATAGCTCTGAAATTACTCAACGAGCACTGCCACGCTGGCTTCATTCTGGAACCTGCTAATGCCCAGTCCTAGGAGTTTCCAAGGGATTACTTCAAAATCAGGGCAGGGCCTGGGCTCCCCTTCTGGTTCTAAGTCCTTCATGCAGAGACCCACTAGTGGCCACTTCAACACAGGTAATTCACTGCGTATAAGGGAGTAACTCAACATGCAGCTCTATGATGAGGCGTGAGCTGTTGTCTCCTCTGCCAGGAACACTTAAGTCAAGCCTGCCCAGGCCTACCCCCGGCTAAGGGAATGGGCGTCCAAGTCCCCGTGTAACAGACAAGGGAGGAGTTATACTAATCACTGGTCTCTGTTCAGCATGGGCACGCTCGGAACTCAGGCAATTTCGGTTATTCTTGTTTTTGTTTTAACAGCTCAAATTCCACTTATTTCACAAATATGAAAATGTCTTAAGAGAAACCAGAAGCATCCTCTCCCTCTGGCGTTCGCTCCCATTTCTAGAGAATTTAGGAGAAGACAGCAGATACGAGGAACCATCTGGAGTTAGGAGCGCCAAGAGCCAAGGCCAGCCGAGATGAACCCATTTGCGAAGCACTTTGCGGATCAATAAATTCCCAACTGATTTCAGATCGGTCCCTAGAGAAAGGCGAGCTCACTAGGCTGGCTGCCGTGCTGGAGCGAACGGCCGACGCTGCCCACCGCCAGGCGGGGCTGGCGAGGGCCGGGCGGCGCGCAGGGCGAGTTACCTGGAGGACTCGGCCGTGAAGCTGCCGCCGTCCAGCAGCCGCATCTTGCAGAAGAGGACTCCATTGACGAAGGGCACCGAGGAGAGCTCCTCGAGCTCGAAGTCCACCCTAAACTTAAACTTCTTCTTCTTCATCATCATGAGGGCCAGGCGCCTGCGAGCGGAGCGCGCCGGCGGGCGCCGCAGCCTCAGCTCGGCCGAGCCCCGGATCCGCCCAGCCCCATGGCCCGGGCCGGCGCGCGGGGGAGCGGCCGGGGGGCGCCGCGGGCCAGCCGGGGCCGGGGCCGCCGCCGCCGCCTCTCGCGGCAGCTCGGGCCGGAGCTCGGCGGCGGCTGCGGCGCGGACCCCGGCCGCCCGCGGGGAGCGGTCGTGCTGCAGCTCGCCCGGGGGGTGGGCGCCCTGCGGGTGCACAGCTCGCCGCCGCTGCCGCCGCCCGTCTGAGAGCTGGGAGAGACGAAGCTCGGGGAACCGCCGCTGCCGCCGCCTCCGCTCCTCGGGGCGCCGGGCGCCCCCTGTGGCCGCGGCCGGCAGCGCACCGCGGGGCGGAAGCGGGAGGGGGCGGGGAAACAGGCGGCGGGCGGGCGCTTGGTCGGGGAGGGTAACTGGCGACGGCAGTCAGCACGTCACGTCTCTCCGGGGTTAAAAAAAGACAAACCCAACCAAAAAAGCTTCCTTCTGCACTCTACGGCTTCCTCTCCGCCTCTCTGTTCAGTTTTTGCACCTACTCCTTCCTCCCCATCCCCCTATAGTGATTTCTGTCCTTTGGGTTTGAGGGTCTTGGGTTAATAAGGGTAGTCAAAATCTCCATGACCTTGTTTTGCTCAAATTGAAATCTTCAAACTAAAATTTCCTTTAAGTACACTAAATTCGCGAGCCTACAAATATAAGATGAAGATGAGGTAGGAAAAAAGGAGGGGAATGTGTTGAAGGCCTACGATACAGGCGTTTTCTCTTGCTTTTAACTTACCTAATTCCTGTCACCCAACACAAAAGTAAAAAGAGTACAGAAGGAGTTAAAATAATACCTCCTATTTAAAAATTTGTCCACACAAAGAACTGAAATGCTTAAAATCAAATTCTGCGGAGTAGGCTTTAAAAAAATCTCAGATGAAAAATAGTTACCTGCCTTCTAGAAGCATGTATATATTGTTACAATGTATGTTGTCCACGTGATTACATATTGTTGGTGTTTTTGAACTGAGTTATCTTTTTAGCTCAAAAGTTGTCTGGCAGTAATTGCTGAAAGTGTGTAATTGAAAACATTCTCTTTTCTAGTTTACTCAATGATTCATTCATTCCTTCACGTGAAAATATTTTTAAATTGCCTAAAATGTTAGTCACTGGTTAAACCCAATGATCAAAAAGCAATAATGGCACTGAAAAATTACACAATCTAGTGAGAGAGACATGCTTAGATGTCATTAAAGAAGAAAACAACATCAAGCAAAGCAGAACTCAGAGAAGAAAGCAATTAATTGAAGTCAGCAAATTTTCTGAATTTCAAAGAATGAATAAGATTTGGAACAGAAGGGAGTAGGGAATGTTCCAGGTGGAAGAAATAGGAGAAATAAAGACCCAAAGGCAGGGTTTAGAAGTTTAGGGATGGGGATTTGGTAGTTGATGGAGCTTGTTGCCCTTGAGGACAGGGGGCAAAGATGATAGGAAGAGTTAGGGGGCTTTGTGGTTTGCAGTTTGGACAAATGGATGCATGTTGATTTTATCATTTGCACATTGGAAGCAGGATGAGGCCAGGTTGGGAATAGAAGAGATAATGAGTCTTTATTTTGAACTGTTTGCAGTACACATAGGGAGAGAGGGGTTGCTTTAGCTCATGACATACACATTAAGAATTGAAAATATGCATTTGGGAACTGGGGTGTTTGTTGATGGCTCAAGTCCAAAAGGTAGATAACAATGAGTAACTCTGAAGAGTACTTAATGGGTAGATGGAGAGATTTTCAGGACCCCTGAGAATAAGCAGTCAAAGGAAGACAAGATTTAAGAAAGACAGCCTGGACTCCAAGAGAGACATTTTAGCCCTTTAACACTAATTGTTATTAAGACCTACTATGTGCCAGGCATTATGCTGGGGACTAGAGATACAAATGAATAAGAGATATAAGGCTTATAAATGAAAGGAAGAAAACATAGATATGCAAACAGATCAATTAAAGTGCTATAGAAAGAGAGAAAGAGGTCCATGATTCATGAAGGGCAGAATATGGAGTTTCTAGAAAGTGCTGCTGAGTAATCCCAGAGGATCTGGATTGGAGAGAAGATACTGAATTGATCATCTGGGAGGTTATTAGTGATCTTGGCAAGAGAAGTCTCCATAAAAGTGGCAAAGTAAGCTTAAAATGGTATAGGAAGTGAATGGAAGGCAGTAATGAGGGGCTGGGTGACTAAAAATTATTTACTGATTTTTATCAGTGACTTAAAAGAGGATAGCAGCCTGAAGAGGAGGTTTTGAACTTTATCAGTAAAAAAAAAGTTGCTGTTTATGTTTCATTCAGCTTGATAGTTCCTTTAGATCTGAGATACAGTTACTGTCTTCGACCTTACACAGATACAGACACAGATAAGGAAGGGGGCAGGTGCCCTACAATGGAATACTAAGTGCTGTCTATACATGGTGGTAAATAGAGACTGCTGTGGGAGAATATAATGACATCTATCCAGGCTAAGTATGTTAAAGAAGTGGTTCTGGGCTAAGTGACATCTGAGCTGAGGCCTGAATGATGAGCCTGGGGGTGGGGAGCAGTTTCCAGGAAGAAGGTAGTGCTTATAGAAAGGCTCAGAGGAAGCAAGACCGTGTCGCAGAGGGAACTGAAATTAGTTCTGTCTGGCTGTGACTTAGCTCGGGGTGTGGTGGCAGGAATATAACAGGGAGAAACATAAGTTTTAAAGCAGAGCAATGATATAATCAGATTTGCATTTTATAAAGCGCTCCAGCTGTAGTGCAGCTGGGAGATGGGAGACCACCTGTTACTCTTTTTAAAAATATATATATATTTGTAGTTTGATAATGAAACATCTTGTATGAGTCAAGGTCAAGACAGGAAACACATGTCATACTCAAAAGGGTTTGAATGAGGAAAGTTTAATGAAAGGACTCTTTACAGAGTTGAGAGCAGGGTACGGGACTCAGTCTAATAGGAAGTTGAAAAGACAAGCAGATAATGTCCTGATTTCTCTCACCTGCTAGTTTCTGATCTTTTGCTGGTGGCTCCCATGATCCAAAACCAACGGAAGAGAGTGAAGAAGCCTGGGAGAGAGTTGATAGAGGACAGTGCAGGGAACAAAGCACTGAAGGGTGGAGAATGGATGGAGGTAAGGGCCAGCACACACCGATTTAGTCAAGGTTCACTGTGGGAAGCTGAAAACACTCTAGACATCTCAAAAAACAAAGAGATTTCATTCAAGTAATTCAGCGCTTCTGAAATCCTGGGAAGAGCAGGAAGGATGGAAGTCAGCAGACTACTGAGTTCAAAGTCACATCACTTGTGGTAAACATTACTTGTGGTCTTTAATATCTGGACCTCATTTCCCAGTCCCTCTGTCATTAATTGGGTCTCATGACTAGTTTTAGCCAGAAAAGAAGAAAAGAAGTAATGTGTCACTTCCTGGACAAAAACGCCAGGAAAATGCCTCTGAACAGTTTCCTGGACTCTTTCTTCCCTGCCACAATAGTCACGGAGGAGACTTTGGGTTAAGATGTAGTAGCCACAAGATTGTGCAGCTCAGATCTGAGTCAGCATGTGGAGAGCAACTGTTTCTCTGTTGCTCCCTCATCCTTGCAGTAAACATTTTGTCTACCAGACACTTTTCTTGAATTATATATATATAAAAAAAGTAACAGGCTGTCTCCCATCTCCCAGCTTCACTACAGCTGGAGCGCTTTATAAAATGCAAATCTGAATGTATCATTTGCTCTGCTTTAAAACTTATGTTTCTCCCTGTTATAGCCCTGCCACCACACCCCGCTCTAAGTCACAGCCAGACAGAACTAATTTCAGTTCCCTCTGCGACATGGTCTTGCTTCCTCTGAGATTTAGGGGATTGCTTATTACTACAGCACAATGGTAACCTATTCTGATTAAATTACAGTGTAGCTGGGATGAGAAGTTGACAATAGAACGCTGCTGTTGCTGCTGCCAGCACTGCTGGCTCTCATACTTGAGAAGACTGAGGAGTCTGAATGCCACATACCTGTCATCACACCTTGCTTGCAAGTGACACAGCAGCAGGAAGATAGCATGCCTTTCACTTGCATCTGTTTTTTCAGAAGTACCTTTGGCAGGCCTTATTTGCACCTAGAACCTGAGCAGGAAGGGAATCTGAGAAATGTAATTTTCAACTTTCCAACTTTTTCAAATAGGACAGTGGAATGCAACAGAAGGAGCAGATCTTATAATCTCTTTTCCACTGCCTATAACGCAAGTTTCTCAAAGGCAGGGAGTGGTTTGCTAATTATCTTTGTATATTTTCTTTCTTTCTTTTTTTTCTTTGCAGTATTTTTTTGGCCGGGGCTGGGTTTGAACCCACCACCTCGGGTATATGGGGCTCGTGCCCTACTCTTTTGAGTCACAGGCGCCACCCTATCTTTGTATATTTTCTATCTGGCCTAGTACCTGGTGGGTATTCAATAAATACTTCTTGAAACCTGAATTTATGGGCCAGTGCTAAATGTTACCTCTCAGGTAAAACAATAACACTGCTAGACGTGCGCTGAGACTGCCTGCTGGCAGAGATTTCACAGTACGCTGTTACAGTACCCTCTACTATGAGATGAGACTGGGAGAGATCTCAAAAAAAAGGGGGGCGGGAAGGGGGTGTGCAGAAAAGAAAGCAACCATACCAAACAATTACAGAATAATTATGTAAGTTAAAATTAGGCTCAGCTACAAATGAAAGAAAACTCAAAACAACAGTGGCTTAAAGACAGGAGCTCATCTCTTCCTTAATTAAAGTCAGGAGATAAGTCCAGAGCTGGTAAGGGAGCTCCATCATCATCACGGACCCATCATCCTTACACATGATGATGGGATCCATCACCCTTACGTGTGGTTTTCACACCATGGCCTACGATTACCCTTTATTCCTTCCTCCCTTCCTACCTCCTCCTCCTCCTTCTGTCTCTGTCTCTGTCTCTCTCTCTCTCGTTCCGGGAGTGGGGCCCAAATCTAGCCACCATCTATTTCTCAATTTCAGTGAGATGGAAGGAAGAAAGGTCTGCTCTCTCCAATCAAGAACACTTCCTAGAAAATGCACACTCTACATTTACTTAAACCCCATTGGTGAAAGAATTGTGAATAGAAGTGATAGAACCAATTCCAGGCCCAGTCCATAGAAACCTCCTACACGGGATCCTCCTTTTCGTATGGAATCTGCTGGTCAGTTTTTAGTGTCAAGGAAACTCTGGAAGTTACATGTTTTAGATGACAAAGCCTCCACAAACCTGGATACCTAGATTACACCCTGGCCCCTGCATCTCAACCAGGAACACTTACGTTGAACTGTTATGTCAGCAAGAAACAAACTTTCATTGTGACCTTTCGAGGTATTTTTGCCACAACCGCTAGTTTGACCCAATTAATACAAAAAAAAAATTTTTTTTTCTGAGACCGAGTCTCACTATGTCGCCCTCAGTAGAGTGCTGTGGTGTCACAGCTCACAGCAACCTCAAACTCTCGGGCTCAAGCGATTCTCTTGTCTCCGTCTCCTGAGTAGCTGGGACTACATGCGCCTGCCACAGTGCTGGGCTGTTTTTAGAGACGAGGTCTTGCTCTTGCTCAGGCTGGTCTGGAACCTATGAGCTCAGGCAGTCCCCTCGCCTCTGCCTTCCAGGGGGCTAGGATTACAGGCGTGAGCCACCTCGCCAGCCCAGAACCAAGAACTTTTTAATCTTTTTGTTGCTCCTTCCCATGCACAGAGAAGGGCTCTCTCTGGAAGTATATTTTACTGAGAAGAAAACTTCCAGAAGAAATGCCTTGTCCTAAGATTCCTTCCCTAGGAGTCCCATTAAATAGCCAGAAAAAAATTAACCACTGGAGAAGAGAAAAGACTAAAATATGTCACTGCCCAGATAGATTTTTTTAATCTGTTTTTCTGACAGCAGATCTGAGAGATTACCTGGGAAACTGCATTGTGAAACAACCTTTGTTTGCAGTGCAGTTCTGCTCCTTACCTTCCTGTAACTTGTCCCATTCAGTTTCCAAAAGGAACTATTCATGAACTATTATCTACGCCTTGGGCTTATTCCATTCTCCAGAAAATTATTTACCACCCCTCAAAATTGCCTATATTCCTTATTTCGTTTTTCCAGGTAAAGAGGATATTTAAGTCTCAGCCATCTGGTTCTTCTTTGAGCCTCTTGTGCAGGACTCCTTTGTCCGAGTGTATGTTAATACATTTGTATGCTTTTTCTTGTTAATCTGTTTATTGTCAGTTGTTTGAGTGAACCTTTAGAGGGCAGATAGGAAGCTTCCTTACTGACTTCATACCTATAATAATTTTGAAGGAAAACAAGGTACCTACAAAGCCCATAGCTCCAGAAGAGGTTGGAAGATGAAATGTTAGTAGGTTATATTTCCTGGATGTATATAGCAAGATATTAGAACCACAAGATGAGCTCATGCAATAATTAGTGGGTTTGCAAGCATTAAAAAAAAAAAAAAGGAATATAGAAAGTACTAAAATCATGGGGTTGGAAAACTTAACTGCTTTATACTTCAAAGAATAGGAAATAAGATTGAAAAAGCTTTTGAGCCACAAGGGCCCATTAAGACTAGCCCTAAAGCAAAGATTATACTTAGAGTATGGCCTTTACATTTAAGTCTGATGTCCTCAATGTAACCACCTGAAATTGAGATGAAGAGAGGCATAGGGGTAACGAAGGAAAGAAATAAATCAGGATTGAGAATTATCTCTAGGAAATCTTTTTGTTACTGGCATATTAAACTCACTGGAAGCAGATAGATCTGAAAAGTTTTCAGTTTTTGAGGGACTGTATTTCTTTTTTTTTATGATTTGAATGCAACTTTATTTCCATTTCTTATTTTTTTCAAAATTAGCATTTTAATAATAATATGTGTATACACAACTGCAAAAACCAAATATTTGTTGTTTCTTAGAGGAATTGCAAGATACAAAACTTCTTTTATTTCTTTATTTTATTTTTAACATATACATCTGTTGATTAGGTGGGACTGTATTTCTAAAGAAATCATAAGCCTACATTAAAAGATGTATTCTCCCCAAAGAAGAGACTATTCCTCAACACTTATTCATTTTGAATGTGAACTTAGAGGAAAAACTTCCAGTCAGCAGACCCACTGAACATAGAGGACAGTGAAAAAGGGGATTTCTTGCAGGGATAGGAAATAGGGGATAGCCACGGAGCATCCCTCACTGCAAATTCAAAGCCATGACAATGCCTCCCTGCAGAATTACATTTTTGAGGTGGTCTAGTGTCTCCCTTTTTCCTCTTACCCACATGCAAGTATTCACTGTAATACATTTGTTCCATCATTATATACTGGGTGTGAGTAGGGGAAGGTATCTTATTGGTCCATCTGTTACCATAGAATTCCTCATGCTCAGTTGTATTGAACTGTTGGGGTAGACAATTCTTTGTTGTGGGGTCTATCCTCTGTAATGTACAATGTTTAGCAGGCTTCCCAGCCTCTACTTACCAGTTGCCAGTAGCATCTCCCTCCCTCCCAGTTGTGTCAATTAAAAATGTCTCCAGACACTACCTGATATCTCCTATGGGCAAAAATGGCATAAAACCAGAATATTATATTTAGGTTAGCTGGAAACCTGGAAAGCATTTTTAAAATTAACATTATTTCTCTTTTTACATCAAAGTTACAGAACTTCCAGATATATTTTTTTATTACCTGTTAAATACATTTGTATGAAACATGCAGATTGAACAATCAAAATACAAAACCAAAATATCTTCTATGACAATCTAAGACAAAGACCATGTTTCCCATAATATCTTTGGAGCTCTAAGTTAAGTGTACATATGATTAGAACTCTGAGATGAATCAGAGGTATGACTCAACAACAATGTATATTAATATAGGAATTCTCAGTTTTTTTTTTTTTAAAGGAGTTCCCATTTTAATTCCACTTCTGCTTCTGGTAGTTTGATTTTGAGCAAGTTACAACTTCCTAGAGCTCATTCTGTTCTGCAAAATGAGGGATATAGTTTAAGCCAGAATTGTCCAATGGAACTTTGTGCAATGATGGAAATATTCTCTGTTTGTCCAATACTGTAGTAGTCACTAATCACATGTGGTAATGAACACTTGAAATGTGGCTGGCGTGACTAAGGAACTGAATGTCAAATTTTGTTTAATTCTAATTAATTTAAATAGCCACGTGTGGCTAATGGCTGCCATATTGGATTACAGAGGTATAGACTCAGTCTCATTCACTCACTCAGCAAGCGTGTGAGTGCCTACAACCTGCCAAGCATCAGGCTTACAGGGAAGGTAGGTCATCACAATGTCTTTGCCCTCAAGGAGTTAACATGGAGAAAACAAAGCGCTTTTAATACATACACTTCAATAAGCATATGCAAAAAAATACTGTGCACTCCCAGAGGAGGGACAGTAACATCCCCAAGTCTCTCTCCAGCCCTAAAATTATTTTCAGTTTTTGAGAAACTGTTATTGCTAAAGAAACCATGAGCCTGTGTTAAAAGCTGCATTCTCCCCAAAGAAGTCATGTCTGAGATGGTATCTTCTTTAAGGCCTTCTGCAGCTCCAAAATTATATGAATATAACTCAACAGATATTTACTGAGTACCAAATTTCTGTTCAGCTCTTTATTGGTGCTATTTCTTGGTGCAGGATCATCACTTAGAGATAGTCACTAATAAATACTACCATCATTTTTATTTTGCTGATTGGTTGATTAATTGATTCAAGGTTGAGTGTTTCTCTGTATAAAGCACTGTGCTAGGCACACATGAAAAAAATGAATTTGATGATATCTTAAAGATGATCTCAAAGGTTTATACTGAAACACAGGCTTTAACTATATTTTTTAGGAAATGAATTACCAGGTTCTGGGTTCACTTTGGCGATAATAAGAATTGATTCTGTTTCAAATGTTATTTTAACTACCTAGAGCCAAATCAGCAGCATTGCCTAGGATTAATAATAAAGAAAGTGGAAATGAAAGAATTAGGCTATTTTATCCATTAAAAACTATACACAAACTTTGCAATAGGATGTATTAGTTAGAATAAATAATTTGGGGAAGATTTCTGAGAAAAGATTCTTTCATATTGTTACCCAGATTCTTTTTCAATGTACTTCTTTCTTTTTTGCTGGTGTCTAGCTATAATATCATGTTCAGGATTTTAAAACTGATGTGATGTTACCTCTTATTTATTGGATAAATTTATTTTTTCAACTTTTATCTATTTAGTTGGCCAATATGCATATATTGCTATGCTATTCAATTAGAAACCACAAAAGCAAGTAAGAGTTGGATCTTCTGAAAGAGTTAATAGTACGGAAACGAAGAAACAGAAGAAAGTTGAAAAAGATGCATTTACGTAACTATCTTCAGAATAGTTCAGAGGAGGAAGCAATCACTTCCAGATGAGACATTAAGAAAAGGCTTTGTGGAGGATGTGGTATTGAGCTAGACCTTGATCTTTACAGGAAGTATAGGATCTACAAGGGCAGAGAAGGAAGGAAAGGCCATTTCCAAGGCAGGAAAGCATGAAGTAAGGGAGGCAAAGAACCTGAGTTAAAACAAAGGAAAAAAACAGCTATGAAAAAGTAGAGGAAAATCAGATTGAAAACATGGATTGTGTCCAGAGCCAGGTTTTAAATGCTAGGCTAGAGAGATTAGACTTTATTTTTCAGATTTTAAGACATTTGAGCAAAGCAATGAAAAAATCAGAACAGTTTATTAAGAAAATTAATCTGGCCGGAGTATTCAAGATATTTGGTGGTGGAGAGGGTCTAAAGGCAGGGACCAGTGAGACGGCTAGCTATTAACACAATAGGTTATGAATCTCTGAATTAGGATACTAGCAGGAGATTAGAGAGGAGGGGGCTCATGGGAGGTTACTGTAAAAATAGAATCAATAGGACCTGGCAACAGTGATGCAATAAGGGCAAAGAAGTAAGAAATGACTCCAATTTTATAAATCTCTGTGTCAGAGAAGGTGGATATACCTTAAGCAATTTCAGGAACTGCAGGAGGAGAAACATATTTAGATTCATATAGAAAATATGCTCTGTGAGGAAAAATGTTTACACTACATTCTGAAATATAAATAGAAATTCACTTTTATTGATGCTAGTGATGAAAATGTAAAGTGCATTGGGAGACATCTTTAAGTTTTGCACTATGATAATAATCTGAGTGTCCAGGTAACTTAAATCAGTGTTGTTCCCTTTATTACTTAATCATATTTATGTTCTCAGACTGATGATTTGGAGAAAAGTTTCCTATAACCTTAACTTGACCTTCCTGGTAAGCCAAGTGTCTAAGGTGTATAGATTTTCTTGCTGCATTCAAACTCTTTAGCCAAGGAGATTCTTAAAATAGCACAAAAGATCTTTGTCATTTGCAGTAACAAAAAGTTTCCATCCATGGATGGACTTGATTTGAGCTTTTAGTTCACAGGCTCTTTGAACACTTAAATTGAGGGGCTTTTTAGATTAAATCTGGTGTGGTTAATATAATAAAATAAATAGCCCACAATACTGATATGAAATGAAATACAATTTCTCAGAAGGCATACTCCTCATTATCTCAATCTTTCTAAACGATATTAAGGTTTTAGTAGAATTAAGATACATTTTTAAGGGTTTAACAATAGTTTTCCTGGAGCACTTTCTCAATAGGTGGATAGAGAAGGTCTGTTATTTTAAGTGAGTCCATTTGTAACAAGAAATATCTTTAGCAAGACTTTATTCCATAACTACGGAGTTTCATTTTCAATCTGGAAAGAATTACAGTAGGAATTTGAAGTAGGCCTATTTAGTACGATACCTATAATGACATATTTAACTTTACTGATTTTTAATTCTCCTTTCCATTTTAAGAGTTATCTTTATCAAAGGTTATTTTGGGTTTGTTAGTTTGTTTTATAGAGAGGAGGACCTAGATGTAAGGTATGTTGAGACACCCGAGTACCATTTCCTTTCTTTGGCTTGCTTCAAAATACTAAGAAGAGATGGAAGAGCATCATGTGGGAACAGGAAGACTGCCACATGTTTGGCAAATCAGCATGGCCTAAGGAAACTGTAGTATGATCTCACTCTGATAGTTTCAATATGAAGCAAAACAAACAAAAAACCAGAACAATAATAGTAGATGATAAAAGAAAAGAATTTTTTTCCCCAATGACATGCAGGAAAAGAAACTGAGGTAAGTGAATAAACAATTGATTTAAAAGCAAATTTTATCAAAGTTATCTAGTGTTTTGCTTCAACTATTGACTTTATTTTTAGTGCAGATTTTCTTTCTTTCTTTCTTTTTTTTTTTTAATTTTTGGAGACAGAGTCTGAGTTGCCCTGAGCAGAGTGCAATGGTGCCATAGCTCACAGCAATCTCAAACTCTTAGGCTCAAGTGATCCTCTTACCTCAGCCTCCCAAGTAACTGGGACTACAGACCCCTGCCTCTACACCCAGCTAGTTTTTCTATTTTGGGCAGAGATGGAGTCTTGCTCTTGCTCAGGCTTGGTTTCCAACTCCTGAGCTCAAGCGATCTACTGCCTCAGGCTCAGATTTGATTTCTTAACACAAACCTTAGCTAATCAAACATCTTCATTTGTGGATCCCTTTTGGGGGGGCCAAATTTATTGGCCTTGGACTTATATGATAAACCTGTACCAGAGCAAGAATGATTTAGCTTCCTCCAAGATAGAAGCTGTTGGTAAGAGAGGGATATAGCAGTAACATGGTATAAAGGGGGCAAGACAGGAGGAAGGGGCCCCAACCCACTGTCTTTGCTAGTTAGAATGGCATTTGGTACTTGATATTGAAGAATACAGGTATGCTTTGATTTACCCCATAGATGTGTTCCTGAAAAGTTGTATATAAACTGATATTTTTGGTTATTAATCATATTTGAATGGCTATATTATATTTTCAGAATTCCTTTATCACTGATTGACTTTTAATTGGCAGAGGTTCCTAAGACTTTCATTCTAACTTTTCTCTGCTACATCTTTTCTCTCATGCAATTAAGGCCTGCTTTCTTTTTTCTTTCTTTCTTTCTTTTTTTATTAAATCATAAACACATAGATCATGTATACATTAATGCATTTATGGGGTACAATGTGCTGCTTTCATATAGAATTAGGAATGCTTATATCACACTGGTTAATATATACCTCATCTCTTTTACTTAGTTATTGCTTTAAGACATTTATACTCTAAACTAATAGTTCCGACACGTACCCTTGCGTTATGCACCATAGGTGTGGCGTATTTCTTGCTCTTCTTCCCAGGTCACCTTTCCTGGTGTGGTTTGGCAGGTGCAGGCTAACCGCAGCAGGCTCTTTAACATGGTTACTTCTGCTTCCTTTACCTCCTCTCTTATCTGTGAATCCAGTCTCTGCCTCTTTTGCCTTCCTCAGGGTTTTCAGAAGCCTCATGCTGTCTCCCTGTGTCCCCAAGGGGAGGTTCCTGGGCAGATCCCACCTGCCAGAGATGCCTGAAGTCCTCTCTCCCCAGTCTCACCGTGCCCAGC